>JAQHUG010000695.1:28696-61425 GCA_028555095.1 Dicrostonyx torquatus | reverse complement strand
AAAACAAAACAAAAACGAAAATCAACCAAAAATGGCAGGTGTTGTGGAATAATCCTTTGGTACACTGTAAAGATTTGTCACTCAAATTGGTTTTAATATAAAGCTGACTTGTTATTAAAAGTCAGGCAGTGGTGGTGCACACATTTAATTCCAGCACTTGGGAGGCAGAGGCAGACACATATGAATCTTTGTGAATTTGAGGCCAACCTGTCTCCAACGTGAGTTTAAATACAGCCAGGGCTACAGAGAAACCATGTCTTGAAAAACTAAAAAAAAGAAAAATAACAAACAAAACAAAACAAAAAACTGACTGGCTGGTAGCCAGGCAGCAAGTATAGGTGGGACAACAAAACTAAGGATGCTAGGATGAAGAAGGCCAGAGTCAGAAGAGTCACCAGCAAATGCAGGGAAAAACAAAATGGGCATGCCATGTTGAGAGAAGGTACCAAGTCATGGGGCAAAGTGTAGATAAGAAATACGAGTTAATTTAAATGTAAGCATTAGCTAGTAACAAGCTGAGCTATTGGCCGAGCCTTTACAATTAATACTAAGTTTCTGAGTGACTATTTGGGAGCAGCTCCCAGCACAGGAAAACTCCACCTACAGGAAGATGTCAATTAACTTCCTTTACTGAATAAATATATACCAAGTATCAGAAATTCAAGACAAAAGAAACCATAAAAGGGGGCAAGATCTTCATTATCTACTGGACAAATTGCTTTTTTTTTATTATTACAGACAAGTTTCTCTTCAAAAATGCCAATCATTTGAAGTTATCTATGAAGTCCTTTGATGGAATACCTAATAAAATACTTCAAAGACACTGTTTACTCAATCTCACTACTTTCAGAGCCAAACAGACACTGATCTGGATCAAATGTTTGCTATCTATTATACAGGATCCATATTAGAAGAATATGGTCGATCTTATTCCAACTCAGGATAAGCTATTTCCTATGTAGATGAATGCTCTCAGAAGAACATACTGAGCATGTCTAAAGTCAGTGTGGTATGTAGTAAGGAGAGCGGGTCCTTGTGTCCCGTCCCGCCCGCTAGCTTACACCCGAAATAACCACACAGAAACTGTATTAATTACCACCTGGCCCATTATATCTAGCCTCTTCTTGGCCAACTCTCACATCCTGATCTAACCCATTTCTACCAATCTGTGTAACACCACGAGGTCGTGGCTTACCGGGAAAGATTCTAACCAGTGTCAGTCTCAAGCAGGGGCTTCATGGATGGCATCTGCCACACTGCCTTCTTCCTCCCAGAATTCTGTTCTGTCTACTCCACCTACCTAATTTCTGCCCTATCAAAAGGCCAAGGCAGTTTAATAACCAATGAAAGCAACACAAATACAGAAGGACCTCCTACACCAGTGGTGTCTGCCTATAACCCCAGCATTTGAGAGGTGAAGGCAGAAGGATGAGGAAATTCAGGGCCATCTTTAGCTACCCAGGCTAGGCTAGATAAAACCCTGTCTATTCTCCTCCTTTCGTCCCCCCCTCCCAAAATGACAAGTCCTGTTAAACTTGCTTGCACAAATATAATGCAAATAAGAAAACTGTTGAACTCTTTGTGCATATAGACTGGATAGAAGTAACCTAGGCAACCCTTCACAAGAATATAGCTTATCATACCAAATCTGTAAAAGAAAGGTCTTTCCTTTCTCCCTCAGAAACTACAAAAGCACCAATTACTAGATAAACACCTCACTGGCCTCTGACTTCCCTAAAACTATCTTGAGAACGAGTTATTGTCCATTATTGTTTTCAGTGGTAGTAGTACTGGTAGTAATAATTACTGGCTTTAAAAATAGAAAAGACATAAAAGGAACGTTAGAAAATTATCTCAAAATCAAACCCAGTTTTAATGAGAATTCAAAAGCAAATAAGTATTCTGTATTTTACCACAGGGCCAATAAGTTACTTCTATCAAAAAACTGTAGGACTAACTCAAGCAAAATAAAAATCACACATTTCCCCTTAAATTATACACTTAATAGGACAAACTGATCCAGTCAGCAAGTGTTAGGCTCAGATCCTCAGTAAGAACCTGAAACCACAAAACTGTCACTGCGCCCTTTCCTCAAAAGCTTTACCTACACAGGTAAATGCTTAGGATTACATTTAGTGGAGGAGGGCCTGCTCTACAATACACATACGGAGGTCACAGGACAACATGTGAGAGTCAGTTCTCCCCTTCCACCATGTGCATTTGAAGTAACAAACTCAGGTCAGCACAAATGGTGCAACTGCCTTTGCTCACTGACCCATCTCACCAGCCCCAGGACATAACTTTCCAAAGAAGAAAGGCTGAAATGTCTGAGGAAGGCAAACTGGTAACATACAGCACCTGAGTACTTTTTAAATATTTAACACAGAGTAGGCACAGGGAGCACATGCCTGTAACACCAGCACTGTGAAGGCTGGGGAAGGAAGTCACAGTCCAAGGTGAGTCAGGGCTACAAGAACAGGAAGACTATCTCGCTGACTATGCACCTACCAAATATCACACATTAAGTTACAGGTTAGACACACCCGCATCAACTATCCCATTAATCTCACAGGATATATTCAGATTCTCTTAGTACCCAGTGTTGTGTAATAGTCTCCTTGGAGATTGAAACATTCTATCCCAGCATGTAAAGAGTCCCTAAAGGGAGGGAACAACTTAAATTAGAAAACGAAAAAGCAGAGCCAGGTGGTGGTGGAATGCACCTTTAATCCCAGTACTTGGGAGTCAGAGGCAAGTGGATCCCTCTGAGTATGAGACCAGCTGGTCTACAGGGTGAGTTCCTGGACAGCCAGAGTTACATAAAGAAACAGTTCTGAAAAACAAAAACCAGCAAACAAAAAAGTAAAGCAGAGAGGGCTAGAGAGATGACTCACCTTGGACTCTGACTTCCTTCCCAGCCTTCCCAGTGCTGGTGTTACAGGCATTCGCCCCTGTGCCCACTCTACTTTATGTTAAATCTTCAAAAAGTACTCAGCAGTTAAGAGCACTGGTTGCTCTTCTAGAAAACCCAAGTTCAATTCCCAGCACCCAAATGACAGCTCACAACTCTCAGTAACTCTAATTCCAGGGGATCAGACACCTTCACACAGATAGACATACATACAAGCAAAACACCAATGCACATAAAATAAAAATAATTACTTTTTTAAAAAAGGGGGGGGTAAGCAGAGGAAGAGGTCTGTCTGGATTACTCAAAGACAAATGTGGCAAGCTTTGTATTGAGCTGGAGTTTGTAAGGAAAAAATTGATAGAAAGTCAAACTGTGTGCTAAAGTGCTTTCTGGACAGCTTTAAAGCCCAAGGAGCAGTTCACTGAAGACATCTGCTGTAGAACACAGGTTAAAAACCTGTCCTGGGAGTGAGTAATTATCCCCTAGATTGAGGAGAGCATGCTTTCCTCCAACAAAAGACCAGCCAGGAACAGGTGAGGCAACGCTACAGTGTCAACACAGGGCCTGTCTGACCCAGGAAGTTTGCAAGTACAGCAAGACCATGTTCCCCTGTGGCCCTGGGTAGGAGGTCTAAGCAGATGAAGTCAGGCCCACTGAGTTCATCAGGTGTGGAGGGATGTAAGGAGGCTTCATGGAAGAGCTCCAGGACATGGAGATGTAATGACTCAAAGTGGTTGAGGGCTACAGGGAGCTAATTAAGTTAGCATCTCCCATCCACGCTTTGTACCCACCCTTGACCTATGGAGGAAACAACTGATACAAATAGATGGAACCTTTCCATGCTGTATTAGACCTTGCTTATATGTGCCTTTAGTATCTTTAGTAGTAAACTTCTGGGATCACCTGCCACTTGCTCAGAATCCATGACAACAGACTTTCAGAGTGCTTCACCTAAGTTATCTTTGTAACCCCACAATTTATTATGGGATGGTGGTTCAGGATCTTGCCTTGCCCTGCCCGTCCTCTGGGAAAGGTTTTGTTATATAGATAACAAAATGCTAACCTGAGCATTTTGCAGATCTGAAAAGTCATTAGAGACACATGTGCATGTGGATGGGAGCTCAGTCTGCATAAAAAGCAAGGTCTGGGCACAGCTGTAAGATGCATATGATACCTGACAATGTTACTGACAAAATCCTACAAAAGCCCCCGCATTCTTGGGATACTGGCAGATTTTCATGCCCGTCTTGCCTAAGCTGTCTGTCTTCTGTATAACTTGATGAAGAGCGTTATATGGACCTGGACGGAGAGGTTCAGGAGCAGGATGTTCAGGAGCAGGCTAAGCTCCTTGTAGGCCAGGCTAGACAACTGTGTGCCCCACAACTGTCCTTCCTGTTACAAGTCACCAGTTATTCAGAAGGCTATAGCTGGTGGCTATGACAAAAGCAACCTGAGCACAGTTCCAATTGGATTTTAGCTTGTCATAGAAAGCAACAGAAGCTATATACAACACCCAGTATAAAACTGACAGCATCCTCAATACCAAATAGTTCTAATACCTATAACTTTGACCCTATTAAACTCTAGTACATAAATGGAATTCAGATTCTGAGTCTTAAGCATTTGTAATGCTTTCTAGTAATTTCTAAAATCCTTGTGCCTATTTTGAAACTGTTAAATATCACTTATCCCAGGTATTGGCACATGGTAACAATGGCCATAATTTAAAAATAATACTCTCAAGCCTCCTCAACTCAGGAGGTTGAGGCAGACCGATCTTTATGAGTTCGAGGGCAGCCTGCTCTACAAAGCCAGCCCAGAACAGCCAGGGCTATTACATGAGAACCCCTATTCCCCCCCCAAAAAAACCAATAATAATATAATAATAATAACAACAACAAGAGGTACTCTCTTTTATAACATGAGCTAAAGAACCAACGTAGAATACAAAAATAAAACTGATCATGGCTAGGCAAAGGACACCCAATTTTTTATGTTCTTCCCATCTCAAACCTCTTTCCTAGAATTNGCCACCACCGCCCGGCATCTCAAAGACATTTGTTGAAGACTATTAGATGATTTTATTTGGAACAGCTTCTCTTCCCTAAAGATGGCTTAACTCAGACTAATACTGAATTAAAGTCCATCTGTACGTACTAAGTCCCCTATTAGTAACACAAAAGAACCTAAAATTAAATACTGGTAATACTGGTGGAAGATAACAGATCTCTGTTAAAATGCCTAAGAAACTGACCCTACATTCTCTGCTTGACACCATCCTCCAAGGCTTCCACATTCTCACTCTACACCCACTCTCCCAGCTCTGTGTCCTCTCCAACTCCTCTCAAAACTCATTGAAAAACCACATTTAAGACTCAAGAATTTTCAAAGGTCAGAGACTCCTCCATGCTTATGATGTCAATTCCAAGGAATCCAGACGGGAAGAGAGAGGAAGGCAAGAGAACACAATTCTTGATAAAGGTGGGAAGGAGAGATTGTTTTGGCAGGCTGTATTTTGGTTAATACAGGTCCTTCCACCATACAAAAATATAACCAAACTTTCTGAGAAAAAAAGGATATGGCCAACGTCCATTCTCAAGGGACCTATGTAACATTAAATGGAAACAAAGTGAAAGAAAATCACATGCTAAAGCTTTAGACATTATCTTAAATTTCCAAACTCTAAGAGATGAGATTTGTATCACTAACCTTCTGTTACACATGAAAATGATAAATAACCTCAAAGAAGTTAGGTGATCCCTCAATGTTACTCAAGAACTAACTAGCAAAACCAAAATGTTTACAAGTAAACCCACAGCATGCCAGAGGCATGGTCCTTACTCTACACCTCACTTTGTCTGCAGAGGATGGAAGAAAATGGGCAATCCATTCATACAAAGTCCACTCTCACTGCTTAACCCTCTCAACTCTACACTCGAAGGATCAAATCTAGGTTTAGACACAACCTGTTACAAATCCCTAACCTAACACTTTAGGGAACCATGGGAATACAACTATTTTGTGCCTATATATAAAATGGAAAATACACAGTTCAGATCTCGTTTGTATTACAAATATTTGTAATCTTTAGAGTAATACCTGATATAGTAGATCTTTGAGAAATGCCAGCTGTCTTTGTGCCCAAATCCTTATCACAATACTAATTCCACCAGTACCCAACACAGCTACCTATATGATTTCTTCCAAAGTTCTCTCTTCCCAAAATCTTGTTTTCTCAAGTTTTTTTCTGTTTGTTTGTTTGCTTTGTGGGGGATATTGTTTTGTGTTTTGAGAAAAGGTTTCATGTAGCGCAGGCCTTGAACTCTGTGTGGCCAATGGCCTTCAACTACTGATCTTACTGCTTCTATCTGACAAATACTGAGAACACATGCATGCCACCACAGCTGGTTTATGCGATGTTGGGAATCCAATACAGGTCTTCATGCGTGTTAGGCAAGCACTCTACCAAATGAGACACGTTTCCAGCTCAGCTCATTTTTGCTTGGAGATTTGTTGTTTGTTTTTTTAAGACAGATTTCACTACATGGCCCAAGTTAACCTTGAACTCACTCTGTAACCCAAAAACGCACTGAATTTGCAATCCTCCTGTCACAGCTTCCCAAGTAGCTGCAATTATAGGCCTGCATTACGGTGCCTAAAGCATTGGGGGTTTTGTTGTTGTTGTTGCTATTGTTTTAGACTTAGACAATATGTGTAATTTATATACTTTTCTTCTTTTTCCTTTCAGATGGGGCTAAGAATAGGCCAAGGTTGGGTTTTCTTTTCTTGGGTTTTTGTTATTGTTATGTTTTATTTTGTTTTTTGAGTCAGGGTCTCTCTACATAGCCCTGGCTGTCTTGGAACTCACTATGTAGATGAGGCTGGCCTCAAACTCACAGAGATCTGTCTGCCTCTGCCTCCTGAGTGCTGGGATAAAAGGCGTGTGTCATCACACTCACCCAAGACTATTTTCAATAAAGTCAATTTTTAAAATAGCCTACAAAAACAAAAGTTCTATTTAAGCTCTTTAAAAACTGACTGTTGAATTTCTTATACACATACCACTACTAACAATAACAACAAATCAACAGCCTACACTAAATGCAAAGCATAATAGCTCTCAAAAGTCAACTCTCTAACTTTTAGTAACAACCAACCCTCTCCCCTAGTTGATTCATAATTATTGGTCATTTCTTTATCAATTATGAAATATCTAGTAAATAGAGAAATCAGATAGAAGGGGGAAATCAAATACTGTACTATCTGTGTTAGTTATCCATATAAAATTATTTTATAAATCTCTTCTTTTTTTAATTTTTTTTTTCGAGACAGGGTTTCTCTGTGGCTTTGGAGCCTGTCCTGGAACTAGCTCTTGTAGACCAGGCTGGTCTCGAACTCACAGAGATCCGCCTGCCTCTGCCTCCCAAGTGCTGGGATTAAAGGTGTGCGCCACCACCACCCGGCTATTCAGAAAACATTTTCTAATTGAATGAGCTGCAGAATGTAAATCTAACCAAAATGTTCCTGTTCACATATTCATAAGGAAGAACTAGGTAAAAGAAAAATGTCCCAACTGGAATAACTACATGACACTGTTAACACATTACTCACCACCGAGTGACAAGAAAGAACATGAGAATGGGCATGGAATGTTCAGGAAGCCTAGGATGCTAATTCTTTCCAGGCTTCAAAGCACATGGTCTAAAGCAGGCCACAGTGTCCAGTTTATGCCCGGGTATAAGTAGGGAGGGAAAGAGAAAAGGTGTTATGGGCAGGTGGGCCTGTCAGTACAGACACATTTCTTTCTTGTATTCAAGAGCCTTTGAAACAAATGAATTCACAAGGTTCCACCTATTCTTATACTTCTCTTACTTATGTATTTAAACATTGTCATTTGTATACAATGTATGTAAACAACAGCCTAATGTAATAAAGGTTGCAGACATTATCTCTGGAATCCACCAAAGCTCTATCTAAATCCCAGCTCTATCACTCTTCTTCTTGTAACCTCGGGTAAGTTGTTTAGCCTATTTGTAACCCTGGCAGAGACCCCAGGTGACATTCACTACTGTATTCTCAGTGCCTTAGTACTCAGCGAGGCGCCTCAGCAACAGCAATGACTATTTTAAATAATTCATCTGTAATTGTGCGTAAGAATAGCTACCTTAAGGGGCTGTTGTACTAAATGAGATATAAAGTGCCAGGTTGAAGTCAGGATAGATCTACAATCAAACAGTAATACTGTCTTCCATTTCTTCTCCAGCCAGGTCACAAGTTATGACAGAGACCCTGGCAGAGAACAAAATGGGGTATGGGCCCTAGAAACCAAGTGTTGGAAGGTGTTTACTACTAGAAATCTGGTCACAGAACCTAGCAAACATAGTCTTGGCAGATGAAATTAAGAGCAGTGCTAGGCCTTTACAGTTGAAGAATAACAAATGGTGATTCAGAAAATGTTATTCTGAATCCTTGGGCATCTGTCAACACGTAGATAAAATCATGGTCAAAAAGAAAAGAAGGTGAGAAGGAGCACTACCTTAATGAGTCTGGTTACATACTTTAAAGCCACATACAAGCCTCTGATCTGTTAGTAGAAGTACTAACTAACAGCTTCACAGTGCTCACTTCCCTTTAGAAAGATCACCTATGTAAGTTGTTAACGGCTGGCAACATAAACCAGCAAGAGCTGACTTTAGACCTACTTCCTACCTTTACTCCAAAAAGACATTACCTACAGCTTGCTAACCCAAGCAGCCATTCCACTTGCAAGGGGAAAATTATTTCATCTTTAAAACTGAGAGAAATAGTATACATTTAAGTCCAAATTCCAAAGGAATCTTTCCCTTTGAATACAAAGAGCTGAGCCTCAAAAGAAGACAACACTAATTATTTGTTGTAGTGCACGTTGAGCATGACAGTTGTGAGCACACGGTAGTGTTTAAGTGCACAGAAAACCTATCCAGAACTGAAACAGCCTGTGGTTAGACCTCATCATAATGTGGTCTTTAACTTCCCATTCCATTTTCCCAGGCTTCTGATCTGCACTTTTAGCCACGACCTACCTCCTCCTTGGTGCGGGAGACTTGTCTGTTTCTGTCGATCATGTTTTAAATAAATGCTGATTGGCCAGGTAGGAGAGAGAGAGAGAGAGAGAGAGAGAGAGAGAGAGAGAGAGAGAGAGAGAGAGAGAGAGAGCTATTTAACCCAGAATGTGGATTCCCACAGGACCTATCGTCTTACTCTTATTTATTGGACAACACCTTCTTAGTATCACGCTGGTCCATCTGCCCAGAGCCAAGTACACAAACAGTGCTCAGGAGGCAGGAATGTATCATCTTCACCAGCCAGCAAACACCAAAGGAAATTTACACAGTCTTAATTTTCATGATGAACAAGTATATTATAAAAAATTACAAAGATGATGTGAAAGAAGCTAGGATATGGCAACACTTAAGTCTAATTTTCAAATTCTATTTTCAGGATTCTGAGAAAAGTAATGGGGAATCTCTATCTTTGGTCAGTAAGTAAACAATAGCAGGCAAGAATAAAGGACATCAGAGACTAGTCCCCTAGTAAGTGATGGTAAATCAAAAGAAATGAGCTTAACATACCAGCGAACTACTCCCAGTTCAAAAGAAACAGAAGCAGGTGCTCACAGAGGGCTCTAACAGCAGACAAAAACTTGCTGCCTAACGTGTAGTTGTCAACATCACAACTTCCCCACGTCTGTACCTCAGCTCCTCCACGGAGACTAGCTCCACAAAACAGCAAGCTTTACTAACATTATGGTCTCAAAGAAGAAAGCTCCTTTTCCTGTGCTCTTTAGCTGCTAATGATTCAAAAGGCACAAAAAGGGCCTGGAGAGATGGCTCAGTGGTTAGGAGTGCTGGCTGCTCTTCAGAGGACCCAGGTTCAATTCCCATCGAGCACATGGCAGCTCACACCTGTCTGTAACTCCAGTTCCAGGGGATCTATCACCCTCGCACAGACATGCATGCAAGCAAAACACCAATGCACATAAAATAAGTAAATAAAATAAAAATACTTTTAGAATGCACAAAAGGATTAATTCATTTAAAATAGCTTTGACCAAAAGAGAGAGAGAGAGAGAGACAGAGACAGAGAGGGAGGGAAGGAGGGAGGGAACCCTACAGAACACAAATTTGACCTTTCCAGATATATTTTCCATATGATGTTATCCAATTAACTGTTAGTATACAGTCTAGAGATAGTTAAATCACAAGGCTTCCATAGAACCCTACACCAGGTTTTGAAGAGTTAGGGAAAGATGCTATGCTCCTGTCCTCAGTCCTATTCTGCAATATCTAACCTCTGCTTCTTTGCTCTTTTCCTGACTTCAGCATCTTCCCAACCTAAGAATACTCTGGGAACCACAAGGTAGTAGAATAGTCTGGGGCTAGAGCTTCTTCCCTCTTACTTCCCCAAGTTCCTAAATAAAGTCAAGGCTACAGGCAATTTTCTCCAATACCAGATTTCCCTATGGAGACAGCCAAAGGGGGGGGGCGGGTGTCATTTATAGACTATGTAAACTTATTAAATCAACACAATCGATTACATGTACATAGTCACAGCAAATTTTTCATTTCAGGCTTTTTGTTTTGGTTTGGTTTTGTTTTTTTTTGAGACAGGGTTTCTCTGTGAAGCCCTGGCTGTACTGGAATTCACTTTGTAGACTAGGTTGCCTTCAAACTCACAGAGATCCACCTCCCTCTGTTCCCATGTTTTAGGATTAAAGGCATGTGCCACCATGTCCGGCACATCATAGGCTTCTTGGCCAAAGCTACCGATTGAGCTATCTCTATAGCCCAAATTATTAACATCCTAATTCTGAAGATAATGTCTTCAATTAATATTGAAGCCACTCTAGCCCCACACATTCCCTTACAAACTTCATGTGATCCAAAAGAGACACTCTACCAAAATCTGACCTAACGATAACTAAAGAAAAGTAGTTGAAGTAAAATTCAGAAGTACATTTCAGAAATATAATTGAATTTGGGGTTATCTACTTCAAAAACTTCATGATATTATGCTTCAGAACTCCAAGAGGAAATTAAACTTTATGTTAAACATACAAACTTAAAACATAAAATTACTAATATTTGACTGTTCATAGTTACCTTAATAGTTAACTCTTACTTGGGGATGGGGCAAATCACTGAGGCCCAAACAATGTTTTGTTAGGGCTTTAGGCTGCAGAATTAATACGATTTTGAAGTTTTTAAAACAATCTGTAGCTTTTGAAACATCCTGCCTTCAATTTTGTTTATTCATTTGTTTGTTGAGACAAGAGTTTTTTCTGTGTAGCCCTGGCTGTCTTGAAACTTACTTTGTAGATCAGGCTGGACTAGAACTCAAGACATTCACCTGCCTCTGCCTGAGTGCTGGGATTAAAGATATGTAACCAACAACCTACGCCTCCTCAGTTAAAAAAAAAAAAAAAAAAGGAGGAGAGGGAGGAAGGAAGCAAGCAAGCTGGGGCATTGGTGGGGCATGCCTTTAATCCCAGAGGCAGAGGCAGGTGAATCTCTGAGTTAGTGGCTAGCCTGGTCTACAGGACAGCCAGGCCTATACAGAGAAACCCTGTCTTGAAAAACAACAACAAATAATTCTGGTAATTCCACAGTGGTTAGGCTGGGAGGCCAGTGCAAGCTACATAGTTAGACCTTATCTCAAAAAAAAAAAAAAAAAGTTGAGAAGCAGGAGGTGGGAGAAGACATGGCTAAAAGTACATGTACACATGTATGTAAGAATGTGTGTTAAAAATACTTGTACACATGTATGTAGGAATGTGTGTGTCATGTTTTCTTCTTTAGGTCAAAATTTCCTGGTCTTCAGCAGCACTTAGTAAGTAAACAGAGGTTGGGGTGTGTGTGTGTGTGTGTGTGTGTGTGTGTGTATGTGTGTGTATGAATATTCATGTCTAATGAAGATATCAAGACCTTGATAAAGCAGAATCTGATAGCTATTGAAGTGAGTCTGACCACAGGCGCACACAAGGATCAAAAGTCACCAGGATCAATTCCCAGGAGTTTCCCCACTACGATGATATCACCTATCTATCCATTTCTGCTTCAACTTCCAAGGAATGTGTGCTTTCACTCCCTGCAGGAAATTAGTCTTGAGTGTACTTTATGTATATTTCAATATACTTTTTTTTTTTTTCAAGACAGGGTTTCTCTGTGGCTTTGGAGCCTGCGCTGGAACTAGCTCTTGTAGAACATGCTGGTCTCAAACTCACAGAGATCCACCTGCCTCTGCCTCCCGAGTGCTGGGATTAAAGGCGTGTGCCACCACCGCCCAGCTGAATATACTTTTTATTGCAGGATGTTTCTTTGTAAATTTTACTTTTATAGGGACATCTCCAATTTTTAAATTAAAATAAGAGTTCACTAACTCAATGGATACCCTTATTTTTTTTTTTTTTATTAATCTGACCATTTAGTCACCAATCATGACTAATTGTTACTAAATGCCTACTGTGGTAAACAAACAAGGAAAACAAAAATAAGGGACTACTTGTCTGTTTTTAAGGTACTTACTGTGCTTAGAAGAGGAAGACCAATGGCACAAATAAGCCAAAGGATGAGAACATAAAAATAACTACATGACAAGTACCAACAACATGGTACAGATCAACAGTGCGACAGTCACATCCTTCTGGGAAACAAAACAAGAAAGATGCTGTGAAAGACTGAACGAACACCAGATCTTAACGGCTGGTAGGGGTTCTTTAGCAGTGGAAAGAGGAAGTTAACTTAAAGATTAAGTGGCAGCATGAACTATATCCACATCTAGACACATCTGAGAAAGTGATTTTGAGAATACTGCAAACACTGTATTATCTGTTGACTATAGTAAGACTATACTTATATGAGATTTATCAATATACATAAACATGTTTATGAATATGCAATATGTAGGAAAAAAGTATAAAATCTAAAATGAAATGATCAGGCCCACAGTCTCTTCTTTTTTTGTTTTTTTTTTGTTTTTTTTTTTTGTTTTTCGAGACAGGGTTTCTCTGTGGCTTTGGAGCCTGCGCTGGAACTAGCTCTTGTAGAGCAGGCTGGTCTCGAACTCACAGAGATCCGCCTGCCTCTGCCTCCCGAGTGCTGGGATTAAAGGCGTGCGCCACCACCGCCCGGCCACAGTCTCTTCTTGAAAAGAGGAAGGGGGATGGATGTAGGGTAGGACTTCAGCTATATTTGTAAAATATTTTAAAGAGTATAAGACATCTAAAGCAAATATAATAAAATAATATCCTCTAAATATGAGTTGTGGACTCAAAATTATGTTAGGGCTTTTCCCCTAAAATTTTCTAAATGTTTAAAATAGCTCCTCAAAACTGAAAAGCAGCCAAGCGGTGGTGGCGCACCAGCACTCGGGAGGCAGAGGCAGGCGGATCTCTAAAT
Organism: Dicrostonyx torquatus; assembly: GCA_028555095.1. Lineage (NCBI taxonomy): Eukaryota > Metazoa > Chordata > Mammalia > Rodentia > Cricetidae > Dicrostonyx > Dicrostonyx torquatus. The sequence continues at coordinate 48,078 of JAQHUG010000695.1, read as the reverse complement.
TCCAGAACAGCCTGGTCTATATAGTGAATCCCAGGAAAGCCAGGGCCATAAAGAGAAACCATGTCTCAAAATAAAATAAAAAATAAAACAAAAAAAAATTTAAAAGGATGGGTAGGTAGTTGGCAAAGTCCAGAAATCACGGGTTGGGGAATATAGCTCAGTAGCAGAGCACATGCCTAGCATGCAAAGGTGACCCTGGGGCTGATGCCTCGCACAACAGATGAAAGCCAGAAATTAGGGACATTAATGCAATAGTAACACCCAGAAGCGGGATAGTTCCTCTAACCTTTTAAGGCAGTAGTTTTCAACCTTCCTAATGCTGTAACTCTTTATTCTACCTCTTTAATACACCGCCATGTGATGTGATCCCCCAACCATAAAATTATTTTGTTGCTACTTGATAATTGTAATTTTGCTACTGATATGAATTGTAATGTAAACATCTGATATGCAGGATATCTGATATTCAACCCCTGTGAAAGGGTCCTTCAACAACCCCCAAAGGGGTTGCGACCCACAAGTTGAGAACTGCACATGATTGGTTTCATTTCAGGCTGGAGTCATAAATACTTCACACAGTATACACAAGAAGTGTCTAGGACAGGTTGGAGTAGGGTTGACAAACTGGTTAAGAATGAAGTTTTTCTATTGCCATCCCAAATCAGATAGCTGAGGGGAGTGAGAACCACCTTCCCAAATAACTTAAATGCCGGTGGAGCAAAGTCATCTCCCCCAAAACAAAGCCAAGGAAACTTCTAGCTACAGAGGAATCCAGACAAGGACTGGCTGTGAGTAGCTCTTCTGTACCTCCTTTCTCCCCTCCCCCAACACTCACAAACAAAAACAAAATGTACCCTTGCCCACTTGAGAAAGAATCAAGAATTGGCAGATCTGCTGAAGTGGACAGCTTCCAAACCAAAGCCCTTTTCTAGGGAAGATGTTGACACAGCTCAGAAAACAAGAAAATCGCAAGTCAGTCAAGATCTGAGGAAGGCCATCAGAAGGTACCCATCCCTCCACACTCCCCAGAGTCTTAACTTCCCCAAGGGAATCAGGAAACTGAAAATGTTCCCTATCTGATTCTGTTTTTCCCCAGCAAACAATGACACACAAACTCCCATTAAAATCAATCTCCTTCCACAATTAAAAGACAATGCCTTCTAGGCACCTAATTGACCCAGGCCAAAAGTCCCTCCTAAGTGGTACTTTTAAAACCTTGTTCACTTCAAATACACTGTTAAGCACCACTGAAATGACCTTTCTTGGATTTGAAACTTATCACCATATGCTTATAACCCTATTCTTGCCCCATTTACTGAACTACCAGTTAAAGCACACCAGTGATAGAGCACAAACCTAGCACGCACGAGACTGAGTTCAATTCTTAACACCACAAAATAAACATAAGTCAGGCATGGAGGCTCACAACTGTACTTAGGAACACTTATGAGGCCGGCAGAGGAACAGCTATGAGTTCAAGACCAGCCTGAGTTACCATGTAGTTAAATTCCAGGCCTACCTAGGTTACAGCATGAAACTCCATCTCAATAAATGATGGATGGATGGGTGGGTGGATGGATGGATGGATGGATGGATGGATGGATGGATGGATGGATGGATGGATGGACGGACGGACATAGACAAGAGATAAAGCTCCACATGACCCAGCCTTGCCCAATTTTGTCTGTCATCCTTAATTTCTTAGATACTATGTAAATCTGTTTCATTCCTTTACTTTTTTGTTCAAGCTATAGACTCAATGTACAGTGTGCTACTCTCAGTCTCCTGCAGACTACATGCTTAGCTCAACATTCCCTTCCAATGCCTGGGAGGCCTAGTGTTTGTCCTATCATTGCAGACCCATGGCAGAAATGACGTGTGGGCCTCCACTCTTTACCCCATAACTTTATTGCAGCTTTTATCACACTTCATCTATATATTTACTAGCTTTCCATTAGACCCATTGTTCTCCACCTTCCTAATGCTGTGACCCTTTAATACAGTTCATGTTGTGGTGACCCCATCAAAAATGTTTTGTTGCTACTTCATAACTTTTTGCTTTTGCATAACTTTAACTTTGCTACTGTTATGAATAGTACTATAAATATCTATTTATGTGACCCCAAAGGGGTCATGATCCACCAGGTTGAGAACCACTAAATTAGACCCTTATGCTTCTTGTGGGCAGAGACTTTTCCTGATCCATTCCCACTGCTCCAGTACCTAGGACAGAAGTTTGTAAGATGCGAGACATCCAATAGACACTGGGTGGGGCAAACAGAACCAAATAAACAGGAAGGAGAAAGAAGTAACTGGGATGGCTTGAAAGGAAGAAATGCTAACACTTGGGCTTACTGCCAGTCTCTACCATGCTGCTTTCTCTGAACCCGTCCTCACACAACTACAGCTGTTGCATCTTTGCTGATAACCCTGTTATCCACTGCCTCCACCCCAACTCTGGCAACAAAACAGCTTTCGTCTGAACATGTGCCATTTGAAATCAAATATATCCCAAACTGAACTCATCATGTTTTCTTTAAAATAAGGAAATCTGAGGCTGCAGAGATGGTTATGCATTTAAGAGCACTTGCTGCTCTTTTCAGAGGAACAGGGCTGCGGATCCAGCACCCACATTAGGCAGCTCACAACCAAATATAACTACGGTTTAGGGAATCTGGCACCCTAACCTGGCCAAGAGAGGCATTTCCACAGTACATATACATACATGCAGGACCTGCCAGATACATCACATACATACAAAATGTTTATTAAAGTAAAAATAAATCTTTTTTAATTTTTTAAAAGATTTTTATTTATTTATTATGCATACAACATTCTGCCTCCATGTATGCTCACACGTCAGAAGAAGGCGCCAGATCTCATTACAGATGGTTGTGAGCCACCATGTGGTTGCTGGGAATTGAACTCATGACCTCTGGAAGAGCAGCCAGTGCTCTTAACCACTGAGTCATCTCTCCAGCCCCAAAAAATCTTCTTAATGACTTTATCTCAGCCAGTGTCTCATATAGCCCAGGCCTGATAAGTCCTATCTGACTCCTTGCCCTCCTGGGTCTCCCCTACCCAGTTCTCAACTTGTCTTTCACTATCTCATTTCTACTCTTTTCTGTATTCTACCTTCAAAACCACTCTCAGGCCTCATCACTTCAGATTCCAGATATCAATTTCTATTCCAATTAAAACAACAAGCCAACTTCTGTCTTACTGTCATATCACTATTTTAATAAAAAAAAAAAAAAAGATCTTAGCCAGGTGGTGGTGGCACACGCCTTTAATCCCAGCACTTGGGAGGCAGAGGCAGGCGGATCTCTGTGAGTTCGAGACCAGCCTGGTCTACAAGAGCTAGTTCCAGGACAGGCTCCAAAGCTACAGAGAAACCCTGTCTCGAAAAACCAAAAAAATAAAAAATAAAAATAAATAAAAAATTTTTAAAAATCTTCATAGGTTCCCCTTTCCCTATTTTCTATCTCTTAACACATAAATTTATTAGCCTAGCTTTTAAGACTCCCTTTCCCCCTAAACACAGCCCCAAATAATTCTCATTTCACTATTTCACTAAGGGCAATCTAACCAATGTTCTTAGAATATCTTGAATACTATTCTGTTTCCAGGATTTGCTATGCTGCTACAGCTGATCTGAAAGCCACAATCTTTGGTCTTTAGCCTCTCATGTGCTAGGATTTGGGATTACAGGTGTGTGTCACTATATATACCTGGCCCCCTAATGCACTTTTGTAAAGCCTCTGAAATGCTATAAATCCTGTGTGGTACCTTCCATAGTTACCAGAGTACTCTTCTCCTGAAGTATCTATGGCGTAAGACCTGGGCTATGCAATTCATAATATACTTTCAATTTAAAAGTGTGTCTCGCATGTAAATACAGGCTCAAAAGATATCCAAACATTTCTCTGACTTCCAGCCAAACTCAAAACTCTTCAAGGACACAAAGCTGCATGTTGTCCTGGTCCTTCAAGCACTTAACACAGAACTGAATAAAAACAAGTTTAACTTTGAACTTTCACTTCAGACTATTTCTCAGAAGAAATAAAGGAATAAGATTATCACTAAACAACACAATTAAACTTAATCCCAATCTAGCTAGAGATGATAAAATTCTTGTCTTTGCTGCCTCTGGTTTCCAACTCAGAAGTACAACCACCTGACTCGAGGTCAGTAATACCTGTGCTCATGACATCACAAACGCATAGTTTTGTAATGACTACAAGAAGGTGGCGGCTGGCAGGGATGGCAAGTCCACTAAAGAACAGCTGTGTGCTTCTGTTACATGGAAACCTTTCTTTCATACACACCCTGTTTTTAATTAGCCATTTTTTTAATTAGCCATATTACCAGAGAATTTTCCTTTAAGATAGTTGGAGAAGATTGTTCAGTGCCCAAGACCTTTAAGAAAGCTACCTTAGTCTTTAACAATGCAGTGGGGTTCCCCAGACAAGATGAATGAAGATCCATTACAGCTGGAACACAGACATCATCGACCAACTATTCTTATGCATGAGGAGATAGCCTGAGAGGCCACATTCACCTTCACGGTTTTTTAAATTAGCCTATATTAAGATACTTAGTGCAGTCTAGTTTTAATTACCTATAAATGAACTATTAATTTTGTGGATTTCTAAAACCAAATATTTAAGCCAAAACTGTACAAACTGTACAATTGTACTCCGTCATTCCTACAGACTTTTCCTTGCTAGCAGATAATATAGATTTAGAAATGTAAGTTCAACATCAGTATAACCCCCAAAGAGTAAGTCTGGCTTTAAAAAAAAATTTTTTTTTTTGGCAGGATTGGGGTTGCAAGGCAGGGATTCTTCGGTAGTCAAGGCTGTCCTAATACTAGCTTTGTAGACCAGGCTGGCTTCAAACTCCAGAAATTCACCTGCCTTTGTCTCCCAAGCGCTGGGATTAAAGGCATGTACCACCACCACCAAGCAAAATAATGCATTTTTAAAATAATAAATTTGTTCAAAAAGTGTTGCATTCTTATGCCAGTACCCTCAACATTAGCAGAGCTAAATGCCCTGGAAATATGATGTCATCCTTACCACAAGCTTTTGAGCAGAACCCCGCCATAGTCTTGCGATTTCTCCACAGGCTGGTGCACTATGAGACAGGGACAAACAGAGCTCAGACTGCAAGGTACGCAAATACAAAAACTTCTATATGGAATCTTTCATCTACTGGCTATATATCTTTGGGCCAGGATGGTACAGAAAAGAAGCAGAAGAGTCACAATGTACCGGCGCCTGCCTGACTCCTTGTCCCTGAGTTCCTGGACCAAAGGGCTCAATATTTCTCATTAAATCCATCCTTTGTTCAAGGACCTACAATGACTCTATTGACCCTTCTATCCACATCCAACAGTTTGGCCTCTGAGTCCCTTCCACCCTCTTACTCCCCATGACTTGACCAGCCCACATTCTCCCCAGTCACTTACACATAACTTAGTCATTCATACATACCATCATTGCACATTGTATATTCTATACTTTATTTGGAAAATGCATTTGTTGCATTTTGATTTTGGTTTTTGATACTGGGTTTCATGTGTCCCAGGCTGGGTCTGAATTCACTAAACATCTAAAGGAAGGGTGTCCAGAAACCTCTGATCCTCCTGCCTCTACCTCCCAAGTACAGCAATTACACAGATGCATCACCACAACCAATCTGTGCAGGGCTGACAAAAGCCCCCAGCCCCTCAGAAAATCTTTTTCTTTTATTCCTAACACAGAAAAGATTTTCATCAACTTTAGAGTGCACACTTATATAGGTAATGATCTGGGCAAGGTTATGTCATAAAGAGAAGAACCAAAGTCCATCTAATTTCATAGTCCATAGTTTTATATGACTAATCCATAATCTCCCAAGTCCATTTCAAAACATACTGCTTCAGAAAGCTCTGTTTACTCTCATTAATTCCTTCTTACTTCAAGTTTTCTGCCAGCATAACTGTTTAGACAGTTTCTGACATTTTAAAGCCTCTTCCCATGTATGTTACCATCCTCCTTCGTCCTGCTCTGTGCCCCACGTATTACCTCCCTACCCCTCACCACCCACTCCAAGGGAAAAGACGCCTGCTTCACATCTCTCTCCCCAAAGGCTGCCACTGGAGCCTACAGGTTGCTTGAATGTTTAAATCCTCTCTTCTATTATCTTAGAAAGCCCAGTGAATTCAGCAGGTTGGTAAAACTGCCCTGCACAGAATTGTAATTGTCGGAATCTACCAGGCACTACTAAGACTCCAGTCGCCATTCCACATAGGAAACATATCACTGAGATTACATTTCCAAGAACTGATTTTTCCCTTGGGTGGGATAAGCGTTTGTGCTGAGGAGGACACAGACACACAGACACACACTTTCTCTCTCTCCAATAGTATCAATCAGTACTGCTAGAATACGTGAGGCACCTGGGAGCCAGAAACTCTGACAAGCAATACAATGCCTCCATAACAACGTGAACATCCATTTGCGATACTAAATTGTCCCATCACAGCTCACTTGGCTGCTACACACTGTACCTCAAATTTCTAAAAGCCTTCTGAGAACTAAGAATAGTGGAGCATCTATTGGGCTACTTGCTTTACACTCATTTCTAGGTTTCCACAAACTCTTCACTCCCCACCCTGTGGAATAATATATACAGTTCAACAAAGGGAAGTCAGCTATAAACAGAAATCACCCATATGTCGTAACTACTATTGGCACCAGTCAATTCACAAGGATTAAAATATCTATTAACAGTCAAGACTCCAAGTGGATATATGTGATTCTTATTAATCCAATTTTAGACTCTAATTGAGATATGTTTCCACTAATGGGGGAGAGGAAAAGAGAGATAAAGCAATTACTATGTCAAGGAAATTTTCAGACTAGTGATATAACCCCATCAAAAAGCATCTAACAAGGTGCATGCTGGCCGTCTTGTTTTACACAACACACCAGAACCCGCTGCTGGTCACCCTGCCTTATACAACACACCAGTTTTACTTTTTTTTCCTCCACAGAAGTCGTCCCTGGTACTAAAGGAAAAAAATAAGACAAATAAAACCACCAAAAATAAATAAACCAATCAGTAGTAGTTTGGAAATGAACTTCCATCTTTACCTCCTATTTGAATGTGTAATGTCCAAAGCATACATCTATCTACTCGATTCTAAATTATTCACGGTAATGGATAATGATTGGCCAAAAGGTGCTGATAATCCAAATTGAGAGGGAAAAATAAAAAAAAAATCTATTTTGGTTTTGGAGTATATATTTTTCAGCATATTTGCCTTCTCAATTATTCATAGCATGAGCTAATATTTGTGTTCATGTTCAATCTCTAAGTACACAGAAACTGGCCTGTTAGGAAGGCGTTCTGAAGATGCCAGCTCACTGGTGAAGTTAGAACAGACTGCTATTCAGCTCTGTACATGAGGAACAGCCAATTTCTTTTATCTTGCAGCTCTGCTCAGTCTTCAAAATATCAATAGACTAGTACAGCAGGTTAGTAAACGGAAAAGACCTGCTTGAAAACAATGAGGGCAAAGAACATAATTAATTCCTCATTGTTTACCTAGAGTGTGTTCGTTTGTAAGATATGTACGGCCAACATTTAACTACAGGTCTGACTCTCCCTGGCAGACTACTCCATCCCTTCAGGAACAGAATCTCATTTATTAAGAAACACATTTTCTAAATGTCTTTTAGTTATGCAATAGAAAAAAATTAAAATAGAAATAAGCTAACCTTTTGGATTCATCTCACCACTACTACTTCTTATTTTGCTTTTTCACCTCTAAAACAGGTTTTGAGAGACAAAGGGATCCTGCCTTCTGAAAGACCTCCTAAGTATATAGTAGGAAAAGACAAAGACGGACAAATTACCAGCTTCTAGTTTCCTAAATAAAACATCTTCTGTAGTACTCACAAAAGATAAGAAAAGAAAATGCCAAAGTCGACTTAGCTTTGCAGTCATGAAAATTCCCTAAGAAGTTTGTGTGCGTGTGTATGTTTGGTGGGGTATAACCTCTTAGAGCAAATCTTAGATCAAATTTCACCAGTCCACTTCTTTCAATCTCCCCATTTTTACATGTGCCTTGCGCTCAGAAAAGACACCTAGGTTAGATAGACACTCTATCACCAGAGAGGAGAGACTCTGAGGGCTGGTCCTTGTGAGCCGACAGGCTAAAAATACGCCGGCCCAGTAAACAAATCCCATTCCATCTCGACAGGAGCCACACCGTTAACCTAGTAATTATGAGAAGAGTGAGATCACGCAGCCCCCGGCTTACTCATCATCAGCTTCTAAAGTTTCCATCGGCTCAGAGCAACTTTTCTTTTTTTCTAAAGTCCATAAGCCTGCCCTAGAATTTCTACACCTACACTTACACAGCCTCCCCTCTCTCTGTCTCTCTCTGTGTGTGTGTCTTTCTCTTTCTCTCTCGCCCTCCCTCCCCCCTCCACTCATCCTTCCTCCCTCACTGGTCGCACCTCCCTTTGACTATCGAGAAGGAGCACAAACTTGTCTTTTCATTTTACTTTTATAATGACTTCAAAAGAACTTTATCCCACTGGATTGAGGGGGCCGGCGGCGGCATCTTGACCCCCCTAAAACTCCGCCATCCCTCCCCCAAAGCCTAGCGGACAAGAAGGGACCATCCAAACTGCCCAGCACAGCTCGGGACAGAACAGGAACCGCCGGGCAGGGCTGGGAGCGCGGGACGCAGGTGCGAAAAGACTGGCGTGAAGAGGGAAGGTGGGGACCAAGCAGGGAACGGCGAGGCGAGGAGCGGGTGCTCAAGGGAGATGGCTTCAGGTGAAGTTTGGTCAGAAAGAGGGAGCAGTGGAGCTCCGAGGCGCAGAGTCTGGGACGCTGGAGAGGCGGGAGGGGCGGGGGAAGACGGGGAGGGTTGTCAGGGCTGGGGGCTCCGTTACCCTCGCGACTCTCAGGGCAAGGCTCTAGGCCGGGGCGGAGCGCGGGGCCCGGCCGCCTCTCCTCATTCCTCGGCAGTGACCCCGGGGTCCGAGCAGCCCCTCCCCCGACGACGATGGAGGCGGAGGCGGACACTGCGACCGCGACTGTTGCTCTCCACAGGAACTGGAGCCGGAGCCAAGCCGGGACTGACCGAGGCTGGCCTCTCCCCCGTGGCTTTCCGCCGGCTCCACACCGGGTCGCCACTCCGACTCTAGCGGCTGGTTCAGGATCGGTGGCTCTCGGCCGTCCGGCCGGAAACAAGAGCCCGTTTCCGGCCGGAGCGGGTTGGCGGTGACACCCTAGCCGCCCCCGGGCCTCCTCCCGCCCGGCGCGGCCGGCCCCGCCCCGTCCCGCCCTGCCCCGCCCCGCCCCGCAGCAGCCCCGCCCTCAGGGCGGCTCTGGGGCCGCGGCCAGTTTGGCGCTTGCCCGGCGCGTGACCCCGCGCGTTCTTGGCTCGCAAGCCCGAGCCCCCGGGCTGAAGCAGATTTGAGCCGGGAGCTGGGAGCCCGGCGAGGACTTTTAGGACTTTTGAGTCGCCTCAGTTGGCGTCGGCCCTTTAGGAAGAAATAGAAACGGGCAGAGTAGTTCTCGAAAGGTGAGAAGGATGAAAATATTTGAGAAGAGGGCTGAAATTTACTCCAAGCAGTCCTTCTGGACCGACCAGAGGAAAATAAACAGCGCTTCTTTCAAACCAGCCCCGCCCAGTTATGCGTTCCCCTTGTTCCTTCACTCTTAACGTGAGCGTACCCTTTGCTGTACAGTATTTACTTGCATAACAATGACTCCCTAATGACACCTTGGCCGCAGACCTAGTGCTGTCGGTAAAAGTTGTATAGTACTTTTGATGGTTAATGTGTTTTTACAACATTATAGCATAATTTGATGCCAGAATTTATTGAAGCCCTACTATGTAAAGGCACTGCACTCCGTAATACTGGAAATAGAAAAGTCAAAGGATACCAATTCCAAGCATGAACGATCTTACAATTTAGTATTGATAAAATGCATTAACGTACTTTATGCAAGGCAAAACAAAGATGTGCCATGTAGGTTACAGTGAGCTGTGCCCAGAGAGGGCATAGACAAGCCGTCTCAACCATCGGTGTCTGTAAAAGAATATGGACTGCTTCCATATTGCAAACCACTTGATTGCAAACACAAAATGGGGCCAGCCTCTGCTACACTCTAACCAAAAGAATCCTAGATTTTAGTTCAGACGCTTAACATCGTGGTGCCCAGTGTACATTTTCTTTTTCTTTTTTTTTTTTTAAGATTTATTTATTTATTATGTATTCAGTATTCTGTCTGCATGAATGCCTTGCCTGCAGGCCAGAAGAGGGCACCAGATGGTTGTGAGCCACCATGTGGTTGCTGGGAATTGAACTCAGGACCTTTGGAAGAGCAGGCAGTGTTCTTAACCACTGAGCCATCTCTCCAGCCCCATCCCAGTGTACATTTTCAAAGCAGGGTTTATTGTCAGAATTATGTTCTTTGAACTTATGTGACAACACATCTTATAGTCAGCTCTTCATTTTCCTCACTCCCCTCTGGGGCTTTTGTTTTCTAAAGGGGAGGGAGGGATGGAGCACGGAAGTCATCCAGACTAGCAAACTGACACCTGAAACATGAAACCTGCTGGATAGCTCTGTCTCTTGAAGGATCCCCTTAAGTTTAGAATTGAAGGCTTAGGGCTGGACCTAGAGCCATGTGTACATACCTCAGCCAAGCAGAACAAGGTGCCTTGCATGGAACATACCAGAACTTGCGATGCAACTTAACAAGCAGAGATGTTAGGGCCAGAGCTTAAAAGATTCAGGGGCTGCAGACTGTGGCCACGGCTTAGTGACAAATTTGAAAAGAGCAGGATGAGATTTGGTCACTTCTGTTGATTCTAATCGAATTCCATAGATCCTACCAGACCTTGACAGCTAAGTCTGAGGCAGAAAGGCAGAACTGTGCAAAACTGAAAGCTGTTTTCACCAAGGTATCCATGACACACTGGTGCTCATCTCTTAACTATGTTCTGCTCACCACTCTCACCGACTCTCTGGGACCAGGTCTGGAGCCCAAAGGTTCTCTCCACCTTGAGTACAAGGCAGACTTTTTTCTTTTGGCAGTGACCACAAAAAGTGGTTCTGATTCAAAATCTGAGCCAAGTTGCTGGTTAACGTCATGTAAGTGACCACACACTGTAGGCCTGCCTGGAAATTTAGGGATCAAGAAGTGGTGGGGCTACTGTTGCTTTGTTTCTTACCCTGACTGTCCGTCCATCAGTCATTGTTGTTTGTGTGATTGCTCAATGGGCTGCTTGTCTTTGGCCAGCTCTGTCTGTGTGGATGGCAGTGTGGTCAGCTGGGCTGGAAGCCAGGCCACCTGGGTTCTGGTCCCAGCTCAGCCAGCCCGTAATCCATTAAGTGACTCCCTTCCCTTTCCTATGCTGTCAGTTTCTTTCCCTATGAACTATAAAGTAGGACCCTCTGCTCTTGTGGTGTGCAGCCGTTCTGATTGTCACTGTGTCCGATGCTCAGAAGAGACCATCTCATAGTGAATGGTCACAGCAGCCTGAGGAGAGCTGAGATTTTTTTTTTTCCTCCTAGGTAGAATAGTAAGGAAGCAATGGAAAGACATCAAAGAAACCCCACCAGTGTACACAAGAGCACGCCCCTCGTCTGCTACTCCCGTCAATGTTTTTTCCACCCTAACAACTGTCTGTTTCCTTGACTTAGTGATTCCAAGCTTCTGAAGCTCCCGGAGCCTGAGCTGGCATTTCACCAGAGCTCCTCAAAGGAGACCCGACATCTGGGTTGAGCTTGCATTTCACCAGAGCTCCTCAAAGGAGACCCGACATCTGGCTGGCGGGTACGGTGCAGGGGAAATAGTCAGAGAAGAAAAAGGAGAAATTATTTGCATTTATATGTTTTTGTGGTAGAAAAGAAAACCAAACCAAAATAACTTCCTCTCTACTACCATAACTATAATTTAGGCCAGTGGTTCTAGGATTCTTTTAATACTATGTACTGTACATGCTTAGGAATGTTAGGCTAGTTCAGAATTCTTGGTGCTGAAGACAATATAAATATATAAGTTTATATTTATAAAATAAAATATATAAATATATATTTATATATTGTTTTTTCGAGACAGGGTTTCTCTGAGTATCAGTCCTGACAGTCCTGGAACTCACTTTGTAGACCAGGCTGCCTGCTTACTCCACCTGCCTCTGCCTCCCAAGTGCTAGGATTAAAGGTCTGTGCCACCACCGCCTGGCCAAAATATATATCTTTAAGAAAAATATCCAGAACTTTTTCTAAGTTAAATCCATTCCTGCCTTCTCACCCAGAAATTCTACTCCTAGATATTTACCTACTAGAAAAGAAAATATGTGTCTACAAAGAGCTTATGTATGAATGTTCATAACGACTTCATTTTTAATAGCCACCCAATGAAAACCTTTCAAATAACCATGATTTAAGAAATGGACATCTAGACCCAGGATACCACTTTTGGGTATATATCCAAAAGATGCTCAATTGTGCCACAAGGACATGTGTTCAACTATGTTCATAGCAGCTTTGTTTGTCATAGCCAGAACCTGGAAACAACCTAAATGCCCCTCAACCGAAGAATGGATAAGGAAAATGTGGTACATTTACACAATGGAGTACTACACAGCAGAAAAAAATGACATCTTGAAATTTGCAGGAAAATGGATGGAGCTAGAAAACATTATAGTGAGTGAGGTAACCCAGACACAGAAAGACAATTATCACATGTATTCACTCATAAAGTGGTTTTTAAACATAAAGCAAAGAAAACCAGTCTACAAATCACAATCCCAGAGAGCCTAGACAACAAAAAGGACCCTAAAAGAGACATACATAAATCTAATCTACATGGGAAGTAGAAAAAGACAAGATCTTCTGAGTAAATTGGGAGCATGGGGACCATAGGAGAGGGTTGAAGGGGAGGGGAGAGGAAGGAAGGGGAGCAGAGAAAAATGTATAGCTCAATAAAATCAATAAAAAGTGGACATCTATATTGTCTACTACAGAATTTTTTAAATATATATATATAAACTACCTTTAAGCACAATAATATCAATTAAACTCAAAATCATCTTTTTTAAAGATTTATCTTACCTTATACATTTGAATATGCCTGCATGTATACATAAACACCATGTTTGTGCAATGCTTACAGAGGCCAGAAGAGGATGTCAGAGCCCCAGAAGCTGGAGTTACAGATGGTTGTGAGATACCTACTACTAGGAACTGAACCTGGATCCCCTGAAAGTGCTATTAACCACGGATTCTTCTCTCCAGCCCTTCAAAAACTTTCACTTTTGATGTTTGCTCAATTGTAAAGCCCTTGTCTAGGATTCACAAGGCCCTGGGTTTGAAACCCAGCACTGCGAGAGGGCACACACACACACACACACATACACACACAATTTGTTGAGGGAAAAATTCATTTATATAAAACTCAAATTTTAGGACAGGCAGAAGTACACAATAGTAGATATCAGCCAAGGCCAAGGAAAAGAAAATTAAATACAGAGAGACACAAGAGGATCTTCTAAAGTGATAGAATATTCTGTTCGTACTAAAAGTGGCTGTTACACATGTCTGCCACCTGCGTTTTGTCTTCATTTTAAGTTATTATTTTACATATTTGTGTATATTCCCTGCATGGATATCCATGCACCGTGTGCCTGTTTCCCATGGAGGCCAGATGAGGACATTATGTCCCCTAGAACAGGAGTTAAAAATGGTCGTGGACCACCCTAGATGCTGGCAACTGATCTGAATCTGGGGGCCCTGCAAGAGCGACCTGTCCTCTAAGTGCTGAGCTATTGCTCCAGCGCCATCTGTGTCACATTGTACACAGGTGATTTCGTTCCTGTAAAGAAAGGCGAGGAGCTCTAGGCTCCTTCGTGATGCTGAAATGGGCTATAACTTGATGTCATTTGTGAGCCATCTGATATGCGCTTTACCCATCAGATTCTAAAGCTCCAGGAGGAGCACACCATTTTTAAATATAATAATAATGACAGTATTTGGCCTATGATAGCCATTCATTCAATACCAGTTGAATTTGATAGCAAATTGGCTGTTGAGAACCATTGCTTTGGCAACTTGTCATTATAAAAGTGTAACAGGAGCCAGGAACTATGGTTCATGACTAAATCCCACTACATAGGAGGCCAAGGATGTCAAGTTCAAGGCCAGCCCGAACTACAAAGCAAGACCCTGTTGTTGTCCTTATCTCATCATCATCATAAAATAGTATTATTTGCTTTTACTTCCAGACCTTCTGTCTGCTTACATATCATTGCTAGATTCTATCTCCTAATGTATGCCAAGGACTTCTCTTTACCAAAGCAGTCCAGACATACGGCAAGAGAGTTATTCTTGGTTGTCAATTCGATACATGTGGGGGAGAGGGAACCTCAAATGAGGATCTATCTCCACCAGATCATGTCTTTGGAGTCAATGTTTTGTTTGCTTGTTCCTGCTGATTGATGGAGGAGGACCTAGCCCACTGTAGGTAGGCCATCCCTGTGCGGGTGGGCTTGGATTGTATAAAGAAGTTAACTGAGTCAGAAACAGAGAGCAAACCAGTAAGCAGCACTCCTCTGCATCAGTTCCTGCCTCCAGGTTCTGCTTGAGTTTCTACTATGACTTCTCCTGAGGATAGGCTAAAGTCTATAAACTAAAATAAACTCTTTTTTTCCAAGTTGTTTTCAGTCATGGTGTTTCTCATGGCAACAAAAAGCAAACTAGAACTCTTAACCAATGTCCATCTCCTTCCTCTTTGCTTATAAAGCCTTGGTTTTACATTCAGTAGCAAACCTCTGTGTGGCCGAGCCTCAGAGGAGGCTGGTTCCAGGGAGGTGGGTGGGGGAAACACTGGTGAAACCCAGATGATCATCAAATTCCATTACCCCTTTCTTTGGCTTTGTTTAGACAGGTAGTAGAATTCAGACTAATATGAAATGCAAAGAAATATGCTGGAGGCTTTTGGGGGAAACGGGTTGTCTTTGTTCTTACAAAGAGACAAGAAGAAAAAATAAAGTGTTTTTTCCTGTTGTTTGAATGTTGATTTTGAACTGTTATTCTAGATGGAAGACTAGACTAGTTGATATAAAGAAGATAGCAGATGAAAAACAAATAAAAGAATCTGGACCCTTGGTAAATGACTGATTTAGCCAATACTGGCATGGCCCCACTGGAAGTTCTTGTTACATAAGCTAACACATCTTACTCATTGTTTAAGCCATTTGAATGAAACGTTCTATGACTTGTAGGCAAAGCATCTCAACAAATCAAATGACGGCATTATAAAGAAATGCAAACTTCCTTAGTTTCCTTTATAAGCTCCCACACAGCCTGGCCGAAGTCTGGTTTCTAGCTCCCGAATAGGGAGCTTATTATTTCTTACCACTACCTCTGTGCTCTACTGTCTTTTGCCACCCATGGTATGCTAATGAGTATTAACAACTGGCTTTCCGGAGGGGAAAGGGCTATGGTTGGTAGCGCTGGTCAGTTCCCATGGTGCACTTATGCACAAATGATTTCCTGTTATAATGGGATTTACTGAATAAGGAGTTGGGGAAGAGAGACAGCTTGATGTGACCTTAGCCCAACACTGTAACTGGCAACTTCCTCCTCTGTCAGTATGGTTTTCTCTCTATGTAGAGCTCAAGGTAAGCTCTATCACTCCCTTTGAAAACTTTATGTAATGCTCCAAATTTAAATGTCTTCACTGATCAGTTGGAGTTTACAATCACCTTAAATTGCTCATTTCCACAAAGGTTTGTTCATAGCTGACTGTTTAATTGACTTTAAAAAAAAAAGGAATAAAATACAAAAAGAAGCATTTGCCAGTGAACCAAAGAGTGGCACTAGATTACCTTTGTGTACTTCTAAAGACTTCCTAGGATTAGGCATTAGAGGAATCCCTAAGAAGAACATCTCCGCCCTGCGAGGGCCCAAGATGAACTCAAGTTAGCTGCCAGCTACTGCTCCCACAATCCCTGGGTGAGCTGTGATAGGACATTAACTGAAGAGCCCTTGGCAAAGTTGGGTGTGTTCTTATCCTGGGCCTGACAAATCCCCTGAGGATATTAGAATGGCTTCTTAAGGCTAGAAGAGGCCAACAGGTTGGTAGAGAAGGGAAGCAGTTCCTTAGGCTGTGAGGAGAGTAAGTGCTGCCTTACCTGATTGGAATGCCAACCAGGTGGGTCACCTACAGCTCCACCTTGCAGGTGACACACCCCAGGCTTGAAGGAAACAAATAATTAAGTCTGCTAACACATTAGCCAAGACAATGAGGAGAGGCCTGGGAATGGAATGACTGACAGCCCCCTGACTAGGTCAGTACTGGGAAGCAAGCCAAATTCAAGCACATTCGGGGTGTAGAGGACAGATGACTTATGCCAGCTCTGATTGCTGCTTCCAGGTGCTTGCTTGAGCCTCCTATTCCTTTTCCTTTTTCCCTTTTAAATGTCACTAGTGGTTGGTGTTAAACCACTGCACACTAAGAATGTGTTCCCAAATTGTAAATAGGTCTTTGTTTTCTGCACAGGTACTGTATCTAGGTGGCACCTACTGGATTTCGTTGGTGACATGATGGTGGCTTTCCAGATTATGTACTGAAGCATCATGGCTAGTCTCAAACTGAGGGTGGTCTGTGGAGAAGCCTGCATACCATTGCCAATACTCAGAGAGAAGTAAGAAATGGGAGCTACTTGTCAGTTGGAAAAAGAGAAAAAGATAAGGATCTGAACATGAGAAATATTATTTAGGTAACATTCCTAGTTTAAGAAGTTACTATGATTGACATTAGCTGTCTCAGGAATGAAACGAATTCAGGGGACTGATAAATTGTCTTGGAATCTCCATGTAACTGGGATATTTAAAATCAAAGTCACCGGGCATTGCATCTTAGGCTTGTAATCTAAATCTTCAGGAGGCTGAGACAGAAGGATTCAAATTGGAGACCAGCATAGGTTACAATGTGTGGTAGAACATAGAAAAGCAACATCAATACTGACCCATGAGGAAGAAGGCATGATCCATATAGACCAAAAAAAAATAAAAAAATAAAAAATTCTTAACACTGCCTCCTTTAGGTGAAAGAATTGGAAGAAAATGGTGGCCATTGGCAAGCCTCTACTTAATAAATAATCCCTGGCTATCATGGCAAAGCACATTAAAAAATGGGAGCCACGTGGAAAGATGAAGAGTCTTTAAAGGAAGAGAATGGGTCAAAAAATGGCAATATGAGGTGTCACCATTACCTTCCAAAACAAACATCTGTGAAGCGGTGTCCCCTCTTAGTGCCATGGTGCAAATGAGGACAACACATTAGCAACATTAGAGCCCACTCACGGGCTAGTCAGGAACAGAGCAAATGCACAGCTCGCCCTCAGTGCCAGGATCCCTGGAGATGGGGACAGTCCGATCTCAGACAAGGTAGCAGGTTTAAGGCAACTTTCTTTGCATTTAGTACCTTTACAGGAATGGGCTCCAACTGGGTGAGGAGTGGGGATTTCTTTGTTTTGCTCAGTGTCCTGGGAAAACCATGGGAGCCCTGTGAGGGGTCCATTTCCCACCATTTGCCTAGAAGACTCACCCTTCCCTAGAGGTACGTCGTCATTCACTTCCCATTTCAATGGTCTTGCCAGAGGCCTGGGTCTTGGGGTTTCTGCTCCTCACCAGCTGTGGTCAGTAAGCAGGGTTTCTTCCTTCTCAGTGCAAATGCTCCTCAAAGTCGGGTTCCTCTGTCCACAGAGTGTAATTTGGGTGAACCCTCTGAACAGCCTTGTTCTCACTGAAGGAAAACACCTGTCTGTTCCCAGCCTGACTGCCTCCCCACTCTTTACTGACAGGCCTCCCGTGAGTAAACTTTGCTAATTAGATTGCACATAATTGGTAGAAGTAATTGAATCCAAAGAAGGAGTAATGGGAGACACAATCATGGTGTCCTATTTATTAAAACTAGTATCTCAGCAGGACAACGGGTGGCCTTCCTGAGGTCTGAGGGAAAATAGAAAAAAGGCAAAGGATTAGTAGTAGATTTAGGATAATAAAGCCTGAGTCCTCTGGGAAGGTCCTCGCTGCCCTGAGCCCTACACTTGAAAAGCTCTCGTTCTGAGTCTTTCCCAGCTGCACACTTTCCCATCGATGAGGAAGCTCGAGACTGCGCGGGCCCAGGAGTCTGGAGACCCCAACCCTAAGGCCAAAGCCCTTGGCGCTTGGAACACCCTTTCAAGCCTGGTCCCTAGGCCCGTACTGCCAGGGATGAGCCCACACTGGTGAGGTGTGTCCGTGCTGGTGAGATGGTGTGCCCGCGCTCATGAGATGGTGTGTCCGTGCTGGTGAGATGGTGTGCCCGCGCTCGTGAGATGGTGTGCCCGCGCTCGTGAGATGGTGTGCCCGCGCTCGTGAGATGGTGTGCCCGCGCTCGTGAGATGGTGTGCCCGCGCTCGTGAGATGGTGTGCCCGCGCTCGTGAGATGGTGTGCCCGCGCTCGTGAGATGGTGTGCCCACTCTGTTGCATTCTGGGGGTCTGGTAATTCTACTTTACAAGTTGTTATGGAGAAATATTTGTCACGGTAAGAGGACAGAACATACTCCATCTAAAAAAAAATTACTAATTTTGGGTATAACGTTCAAATATTTAAATATATAATGAATGGGCCTCTATTCTTGTCCCAAAAGTTGAGAGTAGACTAATTTAAAACAAAAAACGTGCTTAGGATTAGATAACTACATATTCAACAGTAAAAGTTACCCTATAATTTAGTAAAAGTTTTTCAAAACTTAAATATTTATTTAAGTTTATTGATTTATCTTAAAATTTTTCTTGAAGTAGACCCCATCACAGCTGTATATAACATTACATGTTCCCCCAAAAGTTTTGCTGTAAATAAATAACTGTGGACACTTGCTGCTTTCCTGGTTCCCAAACAAAAGTTTAGATCCTACCCCCGCAACACCCTCACCCCTGCCTCCCTGCCACAGGGAGCTCTCTAGTACGTCGTGATCCGTGCTGGGGCGACCTGCCCTGTCTCTGCTCTGCTTGGCCTCCCTCTCCTTCCCCACAACTTACACTACCCAGACTAAAGCAAAAAATGCATATATATGTGCATAAGTGTATATTTTGTGTGTATATTTGTATGTGTGTCTATATGTGAATGCATATATGTGAACACCAGAGGTCTATGGTGTGTCTTTCTCTCCACATTATTTCTTTTACACTTATTTATTGTGTGTGTATGCATGTACCACAGCATGTAGACATCAGAGACAATCTCCTTCTATTCTGTAGATTTCAGAGATCAAGCCCATGTCATCAGGCTTAGCAGCATCTTTTTTTTT
>JAQHUG010000694.1:260772-282141 GCA_028555095.1 Dicrostonyx torquatus | reverse complement strand
ACAACTTTCTGGATAATTATCACTTACCAAAATTAAATCAAGACCAAATAAGCAAATTAGACAGACCTGATAAAGAAATAAAAACAGTTATCATTAGTCTCCCAACCAAAAAAAGTCCAGGACCAGATGGTTTCAGCTCAGAATTCTACAAGATTTTCAAAGAATAACTAATACCAGTACTCCTCAAATGATTCCACACAATAGAAATAGAAGGAACATTGCCAAACCCTTTTTATGAAGCTACAATTACCCTGATACTCAAACCACAGAAAAATACAAGAAAGAGAATTATAGACCAATCTCACTTATGAACATTGATATAAAAATACTCAATAAAATAAAGGCAAATTGAATCCAAGAACACATCAGAACCTTCATCTACCATATTCAAGCCAGCTTCATCCCAGAGATGGTTCAACATATGAAAATCTACCAGCATAATCCACCATATATAAAAGTACAATTGAAAATATATGACATAATGAATGATGCTTCTATATTTCATTCATACTGTGTATGATGAAATGATAATCATATCAAAGTTTAGAAATATATCTGTTAAACAAAATTACTATAGTCAATAATTCTAGTTGTCCTTTTAAAAACATCTTGTCTGGTTTTACATCTTCTCAACTCCAATATTTATATACTCTTTATATGATACCCTCAAATTATCCTGTAAGCAAATTTGAAATTCCAGATCTGAAATCCCAGGTTATCATATATCTTGCAACTTTGAAAAATAAGCTACTTCATTTCATACACAGTGCTCACTTGTAAGATAACAATTTTTATTAGGTAAAATTACAATGGAATAGTAATTATGCACAAACCAGAAAGCAATCTTATAAAGGTCAGACCAAAGCTGCTTGTACTTGTGTGTATAATTTTCAAGCTGTTCTGAAATCTTTTGGGAAAAGTTGTGTTTTGGAAAACATGGTTGCAATTTAAAAACATATTTTTTCAGGTTAAACTCTTCTCTAAACTTCTTACAGTACAAGACTTACAACTGGGTATTTTCTAAATTGTTCTAGAAACTGGTGTGAGAAGTCCTTCTGTCTATGTTTTCCTTTTATTGGTTAGTTATTAAAGCTATTTCAGCCAGTGGCTTAGCAAAATAGGGCAAGGCAGGAGTTCCAAGCAGAAGGAGGAGGAGAGAGTAGGTGGAGTCAGGAGAAGCCATGTAACCACCCATAGGAGACAGATGCACCAGAACTTTGCTGGTAAGCCACAGCCATGTGGCAATGTACAGATTAATAGAAATGGGTTGATTTAAGATATGAGCTANTCTATCTCTTTGTACTTATTCTGGAGCTATAATTAACCCAAAACTTGTTAAACTCTCAATAGCCAATAGTAATAGTTGTTCCATTTGCTCCTTCACTGGATGGGCTAACAAAATATCATTCATATAATGAATTATATAGGCTGTGTTAATGACTCTCATACTCTAATTAGAGCCATATCTACAAATTTCTGACATAATACAAGACTATTTTTCCCACCTTGTGGGAGAGTTTTCCATTGATATCTCCTATAAGGTCTCTGATAATTAACTGATGGAACACTGAAGGCAAAACGTTTACAATCCTCAGGATTTAATTTTTATTGTGAAGAAACAGTCTTGTAAGTCAATTATAATCAGATGCCAATTTTGAGGAACTGCCACAGGAGAAGGAAGCCCTGGTTGCATAGCCCCCATGTCCTCCATCATAGCATTCACTGCTCTAAGATCCTGTATCAATCTCCATTTTTCTGATTTCTTTTTTATAACAAATAATGGAGTGTTCCATGGACTATTAGATTTTTCTAAATGTCCTTTATCTAACTGTTTTTGCACTAACTGTTCTAAAGCCTGTATCTTTTCCTGTGTAAGGGGCAACTGATTTATCCATACAGGCTGTGATGTTTTCCATGTAATTTTATCAGCATAACACTGTTCCACAGTGGCCCCTATGAAAAATGCTGCTCACTTAAGTGATCAGCAGTCACCAATTTTAAATTTATTGTTTCCACAATGTCTCTTCCCCATAAAGTAAAGGGGAGAGTAGGTAGCACATAGGGCTGTATCAATCCCTTTTTACCTTCTAGCTCCCATTGTAGTTGTTGAGCACTTTGCATGACTCCTGAAGCTATACCTAGACCTAAGAGGGATGAACATGTCTGATGCATTGACAAATTTCCTGGCCACTCTGATCCTGCAATACAGGTTCTGTCTGTCCCTGTGTCCAGGAGGCTTCTGAAGGCTTTTCCATTTAATTTAATGACTTTAAAAGGCCTTTCATTTAAATGCTGAGCCCAGGCAACAATTTCTGTAGAGCCAAATTGGCCCTGCCCCCTTTCCTCCTTCATTACAGGATTGGGGAGGTTAACATATGGCAAGAGCAACAACTGGGCAATTCTCTGTCCTTTATGTAACTGTACCATTTCCTTTAAAGGCCTCACCATTACCTTAATATTTGTTTGAGTGTCTGAGTCCACTACCCTTGATAATACTTCAAAGTTTTTAACATAATTAGAGATTTTGCCAATAATCAGACCTTTATATACAATGAGCTAACAAGCTGGCTGTAGCTTTGTGTAAGGCTCTGGATAGCTTTTTTGCTCTTAAGTTGGTAATATAGCTGGCCTATCCATAAATATAATCAGATATCTTTGAAGGATAAACAAACTATACTTAAGTATAGACAAAACAGAAAAGTGACAGAGACCAGCCCATATATAGTCATACCCAGGTCTCCATAGCATTGAAGGCAGAAGTATCAGAACAGCAGGCTTTATCAGACCCATAAGGTGATTGATTTCTGTGGAAGAGGGACATGGAGAAGCTTGACCTTATTTTGTCTAGGCAAAAGTGATGCAATCAATTCTCCAAGGTTCTATTGTTTGTCCACAGTCTGGATCGAATCCTGGCAACCAGTGTTATACTGGGGGTCATCTCACCCAGTGGTCAGCGTCGTTGTTATCCAGGTGGAGACATTGTGGTGTCCCATAGTCTTTTTGGAGATCTTGGGTCACTGTTAGGATCTCAGAGACTTTAATCTGATATAAGCTTTTTAAACATTATTTAAATGCCATTTTCTATAGGTGTGTGAAGTATTTAGAGCTGTTCAGGTATCTCTGATTAGACAGACTTTATTATTAAAAATTATTTGTTTTAAGCTTCAAAACATATATAGAGGACTAAATAAGGCTTATTCCTGTACTTACATTAGTACTTTGAGGATGACTGATTTGTAACTTGTATTTTTAACAATCTAGAACTTTATACCATATTTTTGTCAGATTGAACCTTTAGATTAATGATTTTAGCAAAGACAATGAGGCTAAAATCTAAATATTAACAATATAAAACATTTTATAAGCATTTATGTTTTATAACATATTTTATTGTAGTTGATGCTTTTGGTGACTATAACCTGGCCTTGGTGTTTTTCTTCCTGCAACTGCTGCTTTCCCTAGGAGTCCAACTCCAGACATCCTTGGTAGCAACTGACACCCTTGCACACCAACAAAGAACAGCATAAAACTGTCTCAATACTATCCACATCAAAAGGACATCCAAATTTTTGCAAACCTAAAACCAATGACCATGGCTCAGAGAAAAAAAACATAAGTACAAAACTCACAATCACCAAAGACCAACCTTTTAACAAAACAAGCATATACAACCTTTTCAAAGAAATAACCATATCCCTTCAACAAGACAAACAAAGCTTTTTAAAACCAGAATTAACCACCAAACATCCAGACACAAGAAATGAAAACAAACATCCCTCGACCTTCCACAACCATTCCTTTTATATCTCTAGTGATTTTCCATATATCTTCTGCCATCTTTAAACTTGGCTCTCCTTTCATCTCTCTTCCACTGGTTAAGCCAGACATTTTTAGACAAACATTTTTTATTATTGTTATTATTATTATTTTAGTCTTTTGTCTTTTTTGGGTTTTAGACAATATAAAAACCTCTATTAAAAACTTTAACATAATGTATCTTTGCCATTTATTTTAAAATTAATGCTTTTTAAAGTCACAGGTTGGTATAATTTAAAACTTTTTATAAGCAGTATTAGGACAGGAAAGAGTTAAGATAGGAAACTGCTGGCCAGCAGAAGAGACCTTGAGTGTTATCATACTGAAGAACTTAGCTCAGAAAAGAATGGGCAACAGAAAGATGTTGGGCTGAATATTGATGAGGGAAAATTATAGATGTTTCTTTAAAGAACTCTATTAAAGNTGTTTTATTACCATTGGCTAATAAAGAAGCTGCTTTCGGTCAATGGCTAACAGAGTAAAGCCAGGCTGAAAGAGATAATATAGAGAGAGAGTAGGCAGAGTCAGTAAGAAGCAATGTAGCTGCCCAAGACAGACACCTCCACTGGAACTAGCTGAAAATTTGCCAGTAGGCCACTACCTCATGGTGATACACAGATTAATGGAGATGGGTTGGTTTAAAATATAAGAGCTAGCTAGCAATACACTTAAGTGATTAAAATAATATAGTTTATTTAATGATTTAAATAATATAGTTTCTGTGTGATTTTTTTCTCATCTGGGCATCCGGGAATTAACAGACTCCGACAACAAGAAACCAAAACCAAAAATATTAAATGGTTAAAGAAGAATGTTTCCATTCTAAAGAATTGACTTCAGGTTAGTATCTAAGTTAGTATTTGGCTTTAATCCCAGCACTTGGGTGGCAGAGGCAGGTGAATTTCTCAAGGCCAGCCTGGTCTACAGAGTGAGTTCCAGGACAGCCAGGGCTACACAGAGAAACCCTGGCTCCAAATAACAATAACAACAAAAAGCAAAAACAAAAATCAAGCAAGAAAACAAAGAAACAACAACCAAAAGTTTATATTTAATTAGTAGAGAACAAGTCAGCAAAGTTTACAGTAGAGGTCTGGATGTTTTGTGTAGCCATAAAGAATCTCAAAACAAGCAAATAACCACAAAACCCAGCAGCTCAGCTGCCTAGGCTCAGCCATTCTCTTGATCTGACAGAAATGTAGTGAGTGCAGGAAGGTCAGTACAATAGTCCCTTTCAAAGTAAGTTTGTAAAGTAATAGATCTGAGTAGATTTAGATAACTACAACTGTGTGCCTCCAGGAAACCTGCTCTAGTTCCCTACACTGTGCCGCTCTTTCCTAATTGTAATTGCTTTTTAACCTTGCTGAATATCCTAGAGTTTTCCCAATCATTTTACTGTCAAGCAAAAATTGATAACTAAATGTGTACCTCTCTCTGTCTCTCTCTGTTTCTCTGTTTCTCTGCCTCTCTCTCTCTCTCTCTCTCTGTCTGTCTCTGTCTCTCTCTCTCTCTGTCTCTCTGTCTCTCTCTCTCTCTCTCTGTGTGTGTGTGTGTGTGTTTATTGCTGTCCCATTTAAGGCATTCAATACTTTTTGAATAAGGTGGTTTTTAATAAAGAAACCCTATATATACATACAAATAATAAACTTAACAAACCAGCATATTATATAAATTAGTTTCATAAAAACTTGAATCAATATATTGCTGACTATATTTGAACATGAGGGAAGCAGGGAAATTTCAGGGCATGAGGGGAGGGTGTTATACAATCTGTTTTGAAACTATGCATCTTAGTGTTCTCAGAGGTCTGAAACTAATCCCCCAGGGACATAGAAAGATGATTGCTTTAGATTGTCTGCTTCCTGATACCTTGATCTCTTCAAAATCTAGTCCCTATGTCATTGGGGCAAAAGGAGAAAAGGAACATGGAAAAAGTGTCTTTTATATGTTGAAGTATATGTGTGTTTTATATAATCTCATATTTAATAGGTTGTGTTATATTTTCCCCAAAGCAGTGTTTATTCACTTTTTTTTGCTTCCTTCAACCTTATGCTTATCAGCACCAGATGTTAATCATCTATCTATTGCTATGCTGTCATGCATAGTACTGCCCTAAACTTATATCACCGGTCCCTTTGACCTTTGACTCTTTCCATATCCCTAGTTTTATACAAGTTTGTTGTAAACAGACTTATTATATCTCAGTTTCATTTCCTATTATAATTCCCAACTTGGGCAGGACCTGAAATATGACACCTGTTATCAACATTCTCAAAGGCATGAAAACTAAAGTTTTAGATACATTCAAGGCAAAGGTTGCCCTCTGGTTTGGTTCTTTCCCTCCCTTTATGTCTTCATTTGACCCACAGTTATTTTAAAGTAACAGTTCACAGCATCAATATATTAAAACCAATTTTAATTTACTCTTCATTTTTAGCAAGAAATTCAATCAGGGCATCTAGTCCAGAATATTCCCAGAAGCCATTATAATCTATATTCTAATTTTTAGATGCTTAACATTTTCACGTAAGAAGCTCCTTGGGATAGAATTTAGTTCACAGTTGACCCTGTAAGTGCTGATCTCTCATAAACAACATTGCCGCATAGTAAAGGAGCTGGCACTAGAAAAAAAAAAACAAACAGATCATTTGTCCAGGATTTAAGTCAAGTGATTTCCTAATATTTATAGGGACGAACACTTAGAAATTCTGAGAACTGAAACTTAATTACAATACAGAAAAAATTCTATTTATCACTTACTGCAAATTTTAGCTCCAGGCCATGAGTTTCAGATCTTTTACTAATTTATTCTCCTATCTGAAAATGTTTCAATTATCTCTCCATCTTTTCAGATTGATAAGCTTGTTTTCTACTTTCAGTACAAGACTAGGCAATTCTGATCTTTAGATATCAACCACATAATTTCCTGTATCTTACTCTTGAATTATACATTATTTTTTAAATTCAATAATATTTCAGATGAATTCTATGTATGAAGTTTCCATAACAACACTATATAAGATATTCCTCTAATTGCCCCAAATAATAACTCAGTTTATACTGTAAACTCATTATATATATATATATATATATTTCAGAAAAGAAATAAAGAACATTATTTCTCAGTTTTGTTTTTTTTTCCCAAATGACTTAATCACTGGAAGCAAACTAAATGGAAAGTTTACAATAGAGAAGAGATATATGTCAGTGCTTTTTGCAAACCGAGATGGGACAGACTGGGGGATGCCCCTCAACTTGATCCTTTGTTTACTGGAACTCTGGCTCAGGAAACAGGAGACTGCTGGTTCTGTGCGTTGAAGTCATCTTGCTCAACCACTCACTCCTGGCCAGCATCTGGAGCACTGCTTTGCTGGGTCTGGTTATCACCCTTCTTCTTGTGGCCAGAGACAATGTCATCAATCCGCAGAAGTAGAACTGCAGTCTTCACTGCCATTTTGTATGTTTGCAGCTTCACAGCCAATGGTTCCCATATGCCCAGCTCCCATATGTCCACCAAGGTATCAGTCTCACCATTCACACCGCACGTCTCACAATTCTCCTGTGTGTGCTTAGCTCGAAGGGAGGTAAGTAGACGAATGGTACTGGCCCCACAGTTCTGGATCAAGGTACGAGGGGTGACCTCTAAAGCTTGGACACAGCTCTATATGGCCATTGTTCCACACCAGTCATGGCCTTAGATTTTTCTGTCAAGGCATGGACCACAGCCATCTCCAAGGCTCCACCACCAGGCACCAACTGAGGGTCCAGGAGAACGTTTCCGCACACTTGCATGGCATCCTGGAGGTTGCGTTCTACTTCCGAGAGTATCTCCTTGCTGGCTCCTCTAAGAAGAATGGTGCTGGCCTTTGGGTCTTTGCATTCAGTGATGAATGTGAAGTACTCATCTCCAATCTTGATTTCCAATAGGCCCGCGCCTGTACCAACATCTTCTCTCAGTTCCTCTGGTCGGCTGACTATCCGTGCCCCACAGGCTCTAGCAATGTGATTATTGTCTGTCTTCCGGATTCTGCGAATGGCCATGACATTGGCCCTCATGAGGTAGTGCTGAGCTAAATCTGAAATGCCCTTCTCTGTGATGACCACAACAGGCTTCAGCTGGATAATGTCCTCACACAACTGCTGGATGTACTCTTCTTCCATTTGCAGGATTTGGGTGAAATCCTCCTCTCGTGTAATCTCAGTGTCAGTCTGGCTTTCTCCTTTCTTGTACTCTAGAGAAGAATCCAGTAACACAATTCAGTACTTCTTCTTGTGTTCTCCCAGCAAGTTTGCGTAATGAATGCATATGAGGACATTTTGCCTCTCAGCTTCTCGGGATCGCCTTTACCTCCATGAGGCTCACAGACACCCAGTGCCAGTCTGGCTCTCGCTTGCCCTGGTGGTGTCTCTATGGAACTCAATGTACTGCAATGGCTGTGAGAGCAGGAGCCAGACATAGCATCCTCACTCTCTCTGCTCTATTACATCTATTTCTCGGTTTTAAAACTGTATTCCCCTTTAAAACTCACTTTTTAGGATATTGAATTTGGAATGTCTAATCTATCACTAATGTTTTGAATTGAACTTGGGGAAAAAAACGTTATTTTATGATTCAAAAATCAAGAACAGTTGGGATAAGGCTAGAAAACTTTTCTGGCTAGAGGTCAATCTGTAGCATGATTAATAAAAACCCAGAGACAGAAATTGGGGTTCAACCTGAAGGTTAGAAAAGCAAAACAGCCAGTCACCGGCTCTTACCTCTGCCTCAGTCTTAAATGGTGATTCTGCCTTCAGAAATCTCAGAATGAGACTGTGAGTGAGAGTTGTCTCTTTCCATTTTATATTCCCCTCTAGTGCTGGGATTAAAGGCGTGCAACACTAATCACCCAGTTTCTACGGCAAACTAGTGTGACTACTGGGATTAAAGGTGTGTGTCACCACTGCCTGGTCTGTAAGGCTGATCAGTATGGTTGTTTTACTCTCTGAACTTCATGCAAACTTTATTTATTAAAATACAAATGAAATATCACTGCAGCATCCCTTAAAGAAGAAAATGTTTTTATATCTTCTAACCTTTGTCCTATAATTTGTTTTCATGGCCGAAGCTGGACTCATTGTTCTGGTCACTCCTAGACTACCTAGGCCTCTTACAGAATAGGTAAAGTTTCACTGAAGATATGATACTAATTCAACACCCAAGCTTGGATTCGTAAGGACATCAATTTAAATGATCAGTTTGGAGCAACTTGCTTAGCTACACAGGTTAGAAGTGGCAGAGGTAGAATTTGACCTCTGGGAACTGGCCTTTAGAACCTAGCTTCTACTTCAATCTTGGGCTGCCTCTTGTGTCACCAAGAATAAAACTGCACACAGTCAACTGAATACCACTAGCATACTCACCACCACCACCACTCCAAAAAATGCAGATTTTGAGCCAAGTGGTAGTGGCATACACCTTTAATCCCAGCATTTGGGAGACAGAGGAAGTAGATCTCTTTGAGTTTGAAGACAGCCTGGTCTGCAGTGTGAATTCCAAGATAGTTAAGACTATACAGAGAAAACCTATCTCAAAAGATAAAAAAAAATCAACAAACAAACAAATAAATAATGCAGCTTTTGTTTGATAGTCTATCTCAAGTTGAGAGAGGCATTATCTCTCTGCATAGCACAACTCCATATAAATATTTCAGATGTGTAAATGTATATATTTTAAGAAGCCTCTTTCCAAGCTATTGTGAATAGACCATCAGCAAACACAGATAAGCAGGTATCTCTGTAGCAGAATACAGTGTCTTAGTAGAGTATGCCAGGAGTGATATTCTGAGTCATAGGCTAGTTCTCTTTCTTCTTTTTGAGGAAATTCTATACTGATTTCCATGGTGGTTGTACCAGTTTACACTCCCACTAGCAATGAATAAGGACTCCCCTTCCCCACACCAACGTCAGCATTTGTTGTTATTGGTTTTCTTGATCTGGGCCTCCTGTGTGAACTCCTTCAGCCAATAGCCTTTAAGATACTGGTCCACTTTTGCTTTGGTCTCATGTACTATAAATGCAGTACATGAGACCACAGATGTAAAAATGTACGTGGGCCCCTTGGCTGCTGGATTCGGTCCCAGTTCCCAGAGCACACAGAGGACTGTGGATAACTACTCTTTCTGTGAATTTACCCCCTAATGAAGAAACCTTTATTATACTTCATTCTGGGCTAGTGTGGAACTATTTAATACTGCAACAGTTTGGTGCCCACATGGCCAGAGTCTATGCCATTACCAGACCCTGACCAGAAGGTAATAAGCCTTCTCCCACCACACACAGTTCATGACTTAGCCAAGACATTTCTAATATAAGACTTAGACTCCTTAGGATAGGATAACTATTGAAACATTTAGCATTACTTCTTCCTTGATATTGTTCATGCTGGTTGTAATTCTAACATTTATATCTGATATTTGTTCTTATTGTACATAGTTTTGTATTAGGCTTAAAACTCTTTCATTTAGACAAAAAGAGGAGGTGCTGTGGGAACTCCTTCAGTCAATATCCATTAAGATATTGGCCCACTTAGGGTGTGGTCTCATGTACTATGAATGCAGACGTAAAAGTGTGCAAGTAAAAAAAAGTCCTTGTCTGCTCAATTCAGTTTCAGTTCCCAGAGCACACAGAGTGCTGTGGATCACTGCTCTTTCTGAGTTTACCGCCTAATAAATATACTTTTATTATACTCCATTCTGAGCTAGCATGGAATTATTTAATCACAACATAGACCATTCTGACTAGGATAAAGTTCCAGTTTATCTCCCTCTGAGTTGATAGTCATTGATGTCCCAAAGACCCCCAAGACAATAAAACTATTGTCATCATTTTTGGGCATCCTCTAGAACTTGATGGTAAGATCCTATTACTGAATACATCATACCCTTGAGTCATAGGACACAGAGAAATCAAACTGGTACTGTCCTGGAAGTGTCATACCTACTAATTATCCTTCATAGCGTTGGAAGGTGCCAAACACACTAATGGAGAAGTAAGGTAATCATCAGTGTTACNCATTCTGGGCTAGTGTGGAACTATTTAATACTGCAACAGTTTGGTGCCCACATGGCCAGAGTCTATGCCATTACCAGACCCTGACCAGAAGGTAATAAGCCTTCTCCCACCACACACAGTTCATGACTTAGCCAAGACATTTCTAATATAAGACTTAGACTCCTTAGGATAGGATAACTATTGAAACATTTAGCATTACTTCTTCCTTGATATTGTTCATGCTGGTTGTAATTCTAACATTTATATCTGATATTTGTTCTTATTGTACATAGTTTTGTATTAGGCTTAAAACTCTTTCATTTAGACAAAAAGAGGAGGTGCTGTGGGAACTCCTTCAGTCAATATCCATTAAGATATTGGCCCACTTAGGGTGTGGTCTCATGTACTATGAATGCAGACGTAAAAGTGTGCAAGTAAAAAAAAGTCCTTGTCTGCTCAATTCAGTTTCAGTTCCCAGAGCACACAGAGTGCTGTGGATCACTGCTCTTTCTGAGTTTACCGCCTAATAAATATACTTTTATTATACTCCATTCTGAGCTAGCATGGAATTATTTAATCACAACATAGACCATTCTGACTAGGATAAAGTTCCAGTTTATCTCCCTCTGAGTTGATAGTCATTGATGTCCCAAAGACCCCCAAGACAATAAAACTATTGTCATCATTTTTGGGCATCCTCTAGAACTTGATGGTAAGATCCTATTACTGAATACATCATACCCTTGAGTCATAGGACACAGAGAAATCAAACTGGTACTGTCCTGGAAGTGTCATACCTACTAATTATCCTTCATAGCGTTGGAAGGTGCCAAACACACTAATGGAGAAGTAAGGTAATCATCAGTGTTACTAGCTATGGACCCTTTCAGTTACAATAAAAGTTGGCCTGGCAGGATATGCCCACTGTTACAATTATGACAATAATGTTTTGAGATTAAACAACTACTTTGATTGTATTTAAGGCTAGCTCCACAAGATGGACCTTATATCTGTTAATTGGCAAAAAAAAAAAAAACTTGACTGTGCAGGTCACAGTATCTAGGGGAGAACCTACTACTGTTCATTCTGCTAGATGAGAATAATAGAAATTGTCCCTTGTAGATTAGTGTTGTTTTCAACTATATCAGTAAAACTTTTTTTTGGCAGTAGATGGTAATTAATATAGAGATTCACAACTGATAAAAGAACAATGAATAAGAGACTGTAGAGTGCTCAGTCCTAAGTGGGACATCTATAATTGTACACCTTTCTTCTCAGGCTCAACAATCATCAGAAGAGGTAAAATGTGTAAGAACCAGAAGTAGTGGAAGATTGCTGAGAAACAATATTACCCAGATATGGCAGGACTCACAGGAGCTGTGACTATATGTAAAAGGCCTACACAAAAATCAATCCTGCCAAAATTCCACCATGTATGAGGGATGGGTTCACAAAGTCCCTGTCCTGGCTGAACAGTTATTGGTAATTTATGATTGTTGCAGGAAAGAGTCAGTTTTCTTAGGGAGTGGTTTCTGAAAGGCTTCCCATTCTCTGACAGACAGCTTTATTCTCATGGATATATTGGCAGCATTTCATTGCCTCAGTGTTTTAGGAATGAATACATTATTATTATTATTATTATTATTATTATTATTATTATTATTATTATTATTAATTTGGCATTTTTCAAGACAGGGTTTCTTTGTGTAGCTTTGAAGAGTGTCCTGAAACTTGCTTTGTAGATCAGGTTAGCTTCAAACACAGAGCTCTGTCTGCCTTTGCCTCCCAAGCGCTGGAATTAAAGGTGTGTACAATTACTGCCCAGCCTCATGATTATTTTTATTATGAAATTATGAGTTCCTTATATATTTTAGATATAATTTTACTATGAAGCATGTAATTGTCAAACATTTTTTTCTCATTCTATAAGTTGTTTATTCATGGCTTAATGTCGTTCTTCAAAGTAAAATCTATTTTGATATTTAACTTCATCCTTATTTGTTGGGGAGGCTGCTCATTCATTTCCCTTTCACTCAGACCCAAACAAACACACAGAAACTATATTATTTGCAATACTGTTTGGCCAATAGCTTAAGTGTCTTTCTAGCTAGCTCTTATATCTTAAATTAACTCATTTCTATTAATCTCTACCACCATGTGGCTGTGGCTTATGGGGCAAAGTTCTAGTGTCTGTCTCCTCTGGCAGCTACACAGCTTCCCCCTGACTCTGCCTACTTTCTCTCAGCATTCAGTTTAGTTTTCCCATCTAGCTCTATTATGCCCTATCACAGGCCAAAGTAGATTCTTTATTTATTAACTAATAAAAGCAATACATATACATCACCCATTTCTCTTACAAAGTTGTTAGGAGCTGAATAGTTTCCTCTCAATTTTTCCTTACTGCTACAGTCATAATTCTTATTTTCTCAGGATGTGATCTTACTTCAAAATAGAATTGGTGAAGATTAAAATTATTTAATTTAAGGCCAGAATGGAGTAAGATTGGTCCTCTAGGCTAATGTGACTGGGATCCTTCTAAGAAGGGGAAAATGTGAACACATGTGCATTCAGGTAGAATGCCATGTGAAATCAGGTGTTGTGGAATATTACTTTAACTAGGCAAAAATGTATTTCATTTGTTTATGCTTTACTTACTTAACTATATAAAGATATGTTGCTGTGCCTGCCAAAGGCACCTGATTAGTCTAATAAAAAGCTAAATGGCCAAATTTTCTTTATCCATTCTTTGATTGAGGGGCATCTAGGTTATGCCTATTACAAATAATGCAGCTATGAACATAGTTGAGCAAATGTCCTTGTAATATGATTGAGCATCTTTTGGGTATATGTTTAAGAGTTGCAGTATTTCTGGGTCCTGAGGTAGGTTGTTTCCCAATTTTCTGAGAAACTGCCATACTGATTTCCAGAGTGGTTGTATAAGCTTGCATTCCCACCAGCAATGGAGGAGTGTTCCCCTTACTTCACATCCTCTCCAGCATAAGCTATCATTGGTGTTTTTGATTTTCGCCATTCTAACTGGTATAAGATGGTATCTCAGAATTGTTTTGATTTGCATTTCCCTGATGGCTAAGGATGTTGAACATTTCCTTAAGTGTCATTTAGCCATTTGAGAGTCTTCTGTTGAGGATTCTCTGTTTAGTTCCATACCCCATTTTTTAAATGGGTTATTTGGAATTTTGATGTCTAATTTCTTGAGTTCTTTATATATTTTGAAGATCAGTCCTCTGTCTGATGTGGGGTTGGTGAAGATTTTTCAATTCAGTAGGCTGTCTTTTTGTCTTATTGACTGTATCCTTTGCTTTACAGAAGCTTTTCAGTCTCAGGAGGTCTCATTTATTTATTGTTGCTCTCAGTGTCTATGCTACTAGGATTATATTTAGGAAGTGGTCTCCTGTGCCCATGCATTGCAGAATACTTCCCACTTTCTTTTCTATCAGGTTCAGTGTGGTTGGATTTATATTGAGGTCTTTAATGCATTTGGACTTCAGTTTTGTGCATGGGGATAGATATGGATCTATTTTCATTCTTCTATGTGTTGACATCCAGTTACATCAGCACCATTTTTTGAAGATGCTTTCTTTTCTTTTTTTACGTTGTATTCTTTTAGCTTCTTTGTCAAAAATCAGGTGTTAATAGGTGTGTGGATTATTATTCAGATCTTCAATTCCATTGATCGACCTGCCTGTTTTTATGCCAATACCAAGCTATTTTTATTACTGTAGCTCTATACTAGAGCTTGATGTCAGGGATGTTGATACCTCTGGAAGTTCCTTTATTATCAATTTACAAACTAGCGAGTACTTCTTAGCCATAAAAAACAATGACATCTTGAAATCTTCATGTAAATAGATGAAACTAGGGAAAGCCATCCTGAGTGAGATAACCCAGACCCAGAAAGATGAACATGGTATGTACTCACTCATAAGTCGATACTAACTGTAAAGCAAAGGATATTGAGCCTATAGTTCATGATCCTAGAAAAGCTAAGTAATAAGGAGAACCCTAAGAAAAGCATACATAGATTCACCTGGAAAGGGGAAATTGACAATATCACCTGACAAAATTGGGAACATAGACGTGGGGGGAGAAGAGAAGGTGGAAGGGAAAGAGGAGGGGAGAAGGAGAAAGGAGAAGAAAACTTGAAGGAACAGGATAGTTGAGATGGAGGAAGGACAGATATGAGAGCAAGGAAAGAGATATTTTGATTGAAGGAGCAATTATGGGGCTAGCAAGAAACTTGGCACTAGAGAAATTCCCAGAAATCTACAAGGATGGCCCCAGCTAAGACCCTAAGCAATAGAGGAGAGGGGGCCTGTTCTTGACTTGCCCTGTAGTCAGACTGATGAATATCTTAAATATCACCATAGAACCTTCACCCAGCAACTGATGGAAACAGAGGCAAGAGACCCACATTGGAGCACTGGACTGAGCTCCCAAAGTCCGGTTGAAGAGTGGGGGAAATGAAAATATGAGCAAAGAGGTCAAGGCCATAAAAGGGACACCCACTGAAATAATTTACCTTAGCTAATGGGAGCTCACTAACTCCAGCTGGACAGGGAAGGAACCAGCATAGGCCCAAACTAGTCCCTTTGAATGTGGGTGACAGTTGTATGGCTAGACAGACTGCAAGGCCACTGGCAGTGGCACCAGGATTTATCCCAACTGCTTGTACTGGCTTTGACGGGACCTATTTTCTTCAGATAAATACCTTGATCAGTCTAGATGTAGTAGGAAGGGCCTTGAACCATCCTCAAAGCAATGTGCCTTACCCTTTCTGAGGAGTGGATGGGTGGTGTTGGGGGATAGGTGGAGGGAATTGGAGGAGGGGAGGGAGTGGGAACTGGGATTGGTATGTAAAATGAAAAAAGATAGCTTGTTTTCTCTTTAAAAAAATAAAAGAAAATATTTTAAAAAGCTGAATAGCCAATAACTAAGCAAAGGAGGGATACATGGGTCTGGAGGGCAAAGAGTAGGGATCTAGGCTAGAGAGGAGATTAGGAGCAAAAGATGAGGAAGAAGGAGAGGGGGCTGCCCTAGGGCCAGCCATCCAGGCAGTCACCAGTCAGTCAGATAAGGAGGAAACAGGAAAGTAGGACATACAGAAGGAAAGAAAGGTAAAAAGCCCCAAGGCAAAATGTAGATGAAGAGAAACAGGTTAAAATAGCTTATAAGAGCTACCAAGACAAGTCTAAGTGAAGACTGAGAATTCATAACTAATAATAATCTTTGTGTCATGATTAGGGGGCTGGCAGTCCCAGAAAGCCTGTTACACACAGGGGTTATCCTATCACAAGTTAAGAAACCACCAGCACCTAGAAGACAATTCTGAAACTCATCTTTCTCTAGTGTCTTCCAAGAGCACCTGTGTTGATGGAGGCAGTTTGTTTATTCCCAGCCACCCAGACTCCTGAAATAATAACTCAGAGACTATATTATTTTCAATACTGCTTGGCCAATTGCTTAATTGTCTTCTTTAGGTAGCTCATATTTTAAATTAACCCATTTCTATTCATCTGTGTATTGCCACGTGGCTGTGGCCTACCAGCAAGGTTCTGCCTGGTGTTTGTCTTCTCCTGACTCTGCCTTCTTTCTCCCAGCATTCAGTTTAGTTTCCCCCCACAGCCAAGCCATTGGCCAAAAGCAGCTTCTTTATTTATTAACCAATAAAAGCAACACACATACAGAAGGACTTCCCACACCACATCTGTTCTTGACACTACCTAGAACTTAGACTTATATCCTCTAGGAGTATGCTACAACAAATTCCACAAAGTCATGCATATTTCAGTGGTCTTCACAGTAGTCCTAGCAAACTAATACTGATGCTTTTTTAGATTTACTTTTCATCTTTAGTAGTTACATTATATCAAAATTCAAGGTTTAGCCATATATGTCTTGGTTTGTAACTTAGTTATATTTCTTATTTATATTATCTTATATGCAAATTTATATTGAATTTGAGGAACTCTATCTTAATTTTTTCTGTATAAATATCGTAGGACATAAAATTATCAAAATAACACTAAAATATGTCTATCTTTAGTGGACATAAATTTTAAATTTGTAGTCAGTAATAACCTTACCCTTCTTTTACATGAAACAAAGGCAAGCTTTAACCTCAGCCCTTCAATACTATTGTCTAAGAAGCCTCTTCATTTCTAGTGGTTTCTTTAGAAATGCACAAAATACAGATTTAGCAAATGAGACATAAGAATTCTGAAGGCTTTCTGAGGAAAGTTTTTTTATTCTCAAAAAGAAGACATGAAAAAGCTCTTCTTCTGCTTTCCCTCTTGCAATTTCTGCCACTTGGACCACATGACAGCTAGACTTTCAGAAAAATCAATCACTCTAAGGTAAGGGCAGAAATGAGCAGCTGGGTTCCTGTTGAAGCTGAGGATCAACAAGTTTCTAGAATCCTTCTGTATAATGACAGATTTTCTTATTAAATGAAAAAAAAAGGAAATAAAAAGGAAAGGACATGACTGCTCCTAGGTACGATGGAGAAGAAAGTGTGTTGTAGATAAAAGGGGGAGCATAAATAGGGGAGGGACAGGGACATCTGGGAGAGTACAGACTGGACATGACCAGACTGAGTTGGGCCATGTGGACAGGAGAGAGGGAAACCAGGTGTGGCAGCTAGGAGACAGGGGCAAGCAACCAAAATGTCTGGATTATATAGGGAAGAGCCTCTGGGGGAAGGGCAGTCCAACCCCTAGGCTGCAAAGTTCAGGGTAGAGGTCTGGGTATGCTAGTTATACTCTGTATCAGAGAGAGACTAAGGGATGCTGGGAGAACCTGGCAACCAGGTCTGTTTTGATTTGTTAAATGGGCATCTCATCTGTTTGTCCCTGGTTTGAAACTTAGCACTTACCTTTTAAACTGTTTTGGTTCAGGGACTTTGGATTTTGTTGTCCAAAGCAGTTGAACTACTAGGTAGTTATTTCTTACCGATAAATCCTTTTTAAAATTGGATGAATCTTCCTGTTGATATCAGAGCTTTACACGAGTTATTTGGATTATCCCGTTTTTATAAATATTTAAAAATTTTATATGACTTTGATCATCACCTGTCAATATGGATAATCTCACAATAGTCATTCTTTTTTTGTTAGGAAGCAGCATCTTTCATGTATTTCAATATTGTAAAACAAATAACACTTTAAAATCTGTGTAAATTTGACAGGGATTATAAATTAAATACTATTTATGGATATGCACTCTTAAGAATGACAGTCACTGACACTAACTCCCTTGCATATGTAAGCAAGATATAGAATTTCCAGTGTACTGGTTTAGAACACAGACTGTTCCAGTTTCAGAATCTACCTACTCTCATCTCATAATCTCTCACATACTTAATATGAGGTGTGGATTTGCTGATCCATAGTAAATAAGGCACTCTATTTTAATTTTTGTTTGTTTGTTTGTTTTTTGGTTTTTCGAGACCGGGTTTCTCTGTGGCTTTGGAGCCTGCGCTGGAACTAGCTCTGTAGACCAGGTTGGTCTCGAACTCACAGAGATCCACCTGCCTCTGCCTTCCGAGTGCTGGGATTAAAGGCATGTGCCACCACCACCCGGCTTTATTTTAATTTTTAAAAATTAGCATATCTGTCCAAATCTAGGTTGTTGATCTTCTTTATTTTAAATTGGAATAGTTTATTTAAATGGAAAAATTCTAATTTCAGCTGAAAAATTAAAATGTCATGGGTTTTAGTGCATGTGAAAGTGTGAGGGAAACTTCTTGGTATTGGTTTTCTCCTTCTAGTATATAGTTCCAGAGCTTGGTGGCAAAGACCTTTCTTTACCTGCAAAACCATCTTGCAGACCCATAACTTTAAAACAGTGTATCTATGACAGTGGTTCTCAACTATCCTAATGTTGTGAACCTTAATACAGTGCCTTAAGTTGTAGTGACTCCCAACCACAAAAATTTTTTTTATTGCTACTTCATTGTTGGAGGGAGGCTGCTTGTTTGTTCTCAGCTGCTCAGCCCTGAAATAATCACACAGAAACTATATTAATTAAATCACTAGCTCTAGCTTCTTATTTGCTAACTCTTACATCTTAATTTAACCCATTTCTAGTAGTCTGTGTATCACCATGTGGCTGTGACTTACTGGGAAAGTTCCAGCCTCTGTCCCTGGTAGGGATAAATGGCTTCTCTCTGACACTGCATCCTTTCTTCCTGCATTCAGTTTAGTTTTCCCCACCTACCTCTATTCCCTGTGCAGGCCCAAGACAGTTTCTTTATTAACCAATGGCATTCAGAGCATACAGAGGGGAATCCCACATCACTTCATGACTGTAATTTTGCTACTGTTATGAATTTGCTACTGTTAAGAATTTAGAGATTGCCAAAGGAGTCATGACCAAAGGTTTAGGTTAGCATTATGGAGTATAGTATGATGATTTCGTACATGTATACAGTGTGTAATCATCAAACAGAGTAGTATTTCATCTCCTTAAATTTAAAACCTATATAAAAACTATACATATTTCAGATACAGTATAATATTTCAATATATATGTATATACATATATATGTACAGACAAAATTAGGGTCATTAATGTTCACTGTGTTTGGAGCCTTTATGTGTCCCTCCTTATTCATGACTACTGTAAGAAGTTATTGTGAGTTAGAGTCACCCTGCTCTGTTGTAGAATTTATTGCTTCTATACTAGAGTTCCAATCTCTGTGTTTCTACTTTTTACCATCCTGGGCTCTAATAACCACTGTTATTCTTCAGGGTGACAATGTTTTAGCACACACATAGGTAAGAATATATGCCAGGTGCTGGTTGCACACAGCTTTAATAGCAGCATTTGGGAGGCAGAGACAGGTAGAACTCTGAGTTTGAGGCCAGCCTGATCTACAGAGTGAGTTTCTGAACAGCCAGGGCTACTCAGAGAAGCCCTGTCTTGAAAAACCAAAATCAATAATGATAATAACATTAATAATAAAATAAAGAAAAGAAAATACACAGTTTTTGTCATTCTAGTTCTATCTTAAATTAGCATAATATTTTTATCCATCTTGTAGTCGAAATTTTCTTTGGGCTGCCAACTCCCAATAAAGACATGGAGACTTATTATTAATTATGAATGATTGGCCTTAGCTTAGGCCACTAGCTCTTTTAACTTTTTTTTAACCTGTTTCTATTCATCTACATTTTGCCTTGAGGCTTTTCTACCTTTCTTTTATTCTGTATGTCCTATTTTCCTGCTTCTTCCTTGGCTATCTTTCTGGTCCCTGGAGTTTCCTTAGCATCTCTTTTCTGTCTTCCCCTGAATATAAATTCCTCCTTTTACTTACTCTTTCTGTGCAGAAGTCCTGCCTATACCACTTCCCTCACTATTGGTCATTCAGTTTTTTATTTTACCAATTAGGTGCCTTAAGTAGGCAAAGTAAAACAGCAATACATCTTTACATAATTAAACAAATGCAACATCTAAATATTTTACAACATCATTTTGCTATAGATAGTAGGACATTTCTTTTTATTTCTGATTTATATTCATTGTACATATATACACACATACTATTGTTATGTATATACCAACTATTGTTGGGTATCTAGTTTGATTTCTTATCTTTACCAAAAAAGCATGGCTGTTAAGATACCTCTTTGAAAAGCAGATAATTTCCTTTGTATATACATCTAGAAACAATACAGCCAGATTCTAGCACAGAGTATCCTGGGGATGCTCTCTACTATTTTCCATGACAGCTGTAATAATTTATGCTCTCATTTTTTTGTTTCTTTATAAGTAAACAAATGATAGTTGTCCAGGGTGCTAATATTTTTCATTTCAAGTTATTAATATTTTTCTGTGTTATAATTTAAATGTGAAATAATATGCAGCAATGATTCTGAAAATGGTAAGATGAATGTATATTAGATGATGTCGCCCTGTCTCCTCTGATAATAAATAGTAACTTTGTAATAACCTCAACTGTTAGAACATTAAAATAAAGGGGAGAATCTGTGTGGAAGAAAGAAGGCATTAAAGAGAGAAATATAATAGATTGTAAGAGCAAAACTCTGCAATCATTTTCTCAAAAAACAGTATTTGACAGAGAGAGGGGAAAAAAAACACTACAAGGCTAGGCAGGATTCTGAAATATGTTGGTGCTATTTACTATTTGCATTCAAAACAAAGTCCTAAGGCTAAATGGTCCTCCGGTACCTTTGCTTGTATTTTGAATAGTAGAGATTGTTATTTGTCCAGACCCTTCATTATTGTTTTTTAAAAAATAAGATGGGGGAAGGCCAGTCCCACGAGGGGCAGCGGTGGGTCACCCAAGGTCTTCACAGGGCCACGGCAGGTGGGAGGCCATGGCGGGTGAGAAACAGACAGATATGCCATGCAGAAAGAGTTTGGGTATAGAATTTATTTAGTGGGTTATAAAAGGGAAAGGGGAAGGGGGAAAGGAAAAAGGATGAAGAAGAAAGAGAGAGAGAGAGAGAGAGAGAGAGAGAGAGAGAGAGAGAGAGAGAGAGAGAG
>JAQHUG010000694.1:242565-260057 GCA_028555095.1 Dicrostonyx torquatus | reverse complement strand
CCTGCAAGATAGTAGCTTACAGGTGAAGTGAAGTGATTTAACAGGCTGTGGAGTTTTAAAAATCTCTGCTACTGAGTGCTCTGGCAACAAAAATAACACCAAAGGAATATAAAACGACCTAATAAGAGAGGAGTTTCTTATTTAAGCAATACCAGTGTGAACCAGGCTCATTTCAACAAAAGTTCCTATAGTTCACTTTCTAATTTTGGTCTGAATTGCTCTGAGATGGCAACCGGCCTAAGGGCTCAGCCTATCTTTCACTCGGAAGCAGAGCTGAGAGATGATGTGATGAACACTTTCTCTGTATTGACCACCAACAAGCCCATTGGAGACATTCAATATAAAGACATTCACTGGAAAGGTTTTAATACGGGCAGTAAATTAGAACTCTAAACATTATAGTATAGTTATTTAAAATATTTAGGGATTAGGCCACATAGCCCTAAAAAACGAAGGCAAAGGATTGCCCCACAGAATTTGCATTCTTAAGAGGAAGGCTGATAAACAATTAGCTTTTTGACAGCTATGAGTACTCTGAGGAGAACTGCAGGGAGAAATCTTTATAGTCTACTGTGCTTGTTGCTATTTTAGGTGTGGCCAGAGGATTCTCAGCAGGGGTGACATTTGAGCTAAGAAAATGACAGGAAGAAGTAAGCAAACAAAACACCAAGCTGTGGAACAGTTTTGCAGGGAATGGCTAACAACGCTGAATGAAACCTGGCAACTTCTAGGAACCTCATGAAGGCCTCAGGGGCCAGCAAAGGACGAGCACGTTGATGACGCCCCAGAGTTAGGTAAGGACTTTAGGGGTTACTCCAAGTATAGTTGGTATTCATAGGACGTTGTAAATCTGGAGAAGGGAGTAGGGGGTATTGACGACTTAAAAATATTGCACTTCGGTTTTACTTCTTTAAACGTAATTCAAATTTCCTCACCGGTTGAACAACATCTCTGCCTCCCCTTTTTGCCCCGGATATTTGTGCAAGTTCAGGTTTGTTTGCACCAGACGCCAGGGTTGACAGCCAAGGAGGAGTGTGTGACAGTTGGCTGGCGTTGTGAGGCCTAGGCCAAGTCAAGTCGCCGCAGAGCCGAGGCAGTGCGCGGGGTTGGGGGGAAGGGAAGAGGAGCTTTGCTGCTGGGAGGGAGGGATAGAGGCCTAATCACCAGGTGCTGGCGCCCCGCAGTCGGAGAGGGAAGAGCAAACACCCTTGAGAGCCTTCTGGGGCTCTCGGGCCGCACAGTGTCTAGGGGTCTTCTCGGCTAGTGGGGGCTGCCCCGATTTGGCACCGGAAACAATGGAGACTCTGGGCCCGAGGCAATGGCTCGAGTACAGGGGGAAGGGGAAATTTAGCTCCCTCTGGTCTAGCTCTGCGGGGCCAGGCCGCGGGTCCTCATGGTTGTGAGCAAGGGTATCGCAGGTGTCGAGTTTAGACTGGACTAGGTTCCGCGGGCCTCTACCCACAACCTCCTCGCGCACAATCCGATCTCCTGTATGCCGCGCCGGGTTTTGTGATCTGCTCTCATCTCTAGGCCCGGCCGTGAGCAAAAAGCGGAGAACTGGCCAGGGACCCTCCTTCTCTGCGGTCGGGATTTTTTGTAGCAGCAGCCAGGCACTCTGTTTCTGGAAGGAAGTCCTGCGGACAAGCGCCGCAAGGCTTGTTCCAGCGGCTAGGAAGAGCGCTGTCCCGGGGTCTAGCCTCCGGCAGAGACCAACGCTCCCCGGCCCTGCCCAGCGACAGCCCTCTGCTATCCATCCCATCCGTCATCATTGGTCGCGTTTCCGGGCTCAGGGCTGGGGTTGCTGCACCCGGAACACAGCCATACGCCTAAGGTGCACCAGTAGTTGGAACCGGATTGCAGCTAGGCAGCGCCGACTTCTCGGTGGCCTCAAGTATGCCGCTGGGGGCGGGGCCTCTCCAAGCCCCGCCCAACCACCGTCTTTCCCCCCCCCCCGCCTCTTGGCGGTGTGGGCCAGGGGTTGAGCTGAGCTCAGTGTCCACGCCTCAGTGGGTCTTTTGTAACAGTTGCGAAAACCCGGAACGAAGGTGTTGTTTCCGCGCGGGGGAGCGGCGCCGCCCCTCGCCGCACCTCCCCGACAGTCCTCAGAGGCCACGCTGGGCATGCTCAGTCGGCAGGGCCGCTTCAGCTCTTGTAGTAGGAAGCTTGGGGCGCTTGGCTTGTGAGGACCCGTGGTGGGTCGAAGATGGAGCCCTTTACCAATGGTGAGTGGCTAGCCCGAGACTCGGATTCCTGGGCTTTCAGGGTTCAGAGGGTCAGTTGTGGCACGGGGGTCGGGCTGCCGGGTGTCCCTGCCGAGGGTTTCCCAGGAGGACTGGGGGTGGCAGACGGGCCAGGGGCGGCTAGGGCGGGCGTGAAGGTCAGCCCGCTCCCGGGGGCCAGCACCGAGCCGCCAGGTGAGGCTGTGGCAAAGTTTGGGATGCTTGGGCGGAGGAAGGGGCGGTGGCAAAGTTGGCAACCGCGTTGGTCCCTGGGGAGGCGGCTACGGCCCGGCCCGGATAAGCGGCGCCCGGGAGAAAGCCAACCGGTGCTGGGAGCCTGGAGCTGTCCGCCCGTCCTCCAGCTAGCTGCTCGCGTGCCTTTCCGTAACAGGGCGGGGTGGGGCCGCGGGGCTGGCTGCGTGATTTAGTGCACCGCAGGGAAGGAAACTTATCCGAGGCTGGTTGGTACTACGTGCAGCGAAGGTGCCGCCGGTGTTGCCACCTTTTTATCTGTTGCTGCTGAAGCACTTCGCCGGAAGACCAAGCTTCTTTTTTGTACCAGCTGGGAATATTAATAAGTAGAATAAGTAGAAACTCGGAGGCCCATGGATTATCACTCATTTGGTAACAGGGGATGAAAGTCAAAGCAGCCCACGTCTAGAAAACAGCCACAACCTTTCACTCCACGACTTTTGTCTGGGCCAGAAGTGCTGGAGTCACAACATAGTGGTGAGGTGTCTCATCATTTTATAATATGTGGATTCCCCGTTGGGATGTAAAGTAAGAAAACTGCTAATAAACGGTAGGACGTACTGAAATTAGAGGATCCACTCTTGCAGTTGGCATATATATCCGGTGTGGTTTGGTTACTTCAGGTAGGTATAGAATCAAATTAGTAGGGGAGAAGTGTGTTACTATTTGGATGAGTTGCTTGCCACTTAGGGGACTGGGAGAGATGTTGCACACGATCCACTGTCCTGCCCAACTTTGTTGTGTGTTCAACTTCATTCCTGGGGCTGTGACCTACTCATTATGTTCCCTTTCCCCTAATTCAGAATGCTTTATTCTACTGCCATCTTTCTGCCTGTAATGTTTAATTAGGCTTAGTGATGACAGCTTTAACTCTGTATTTTTTTTTCTCATTTGTGTTCTATTTGTAATTACCAAGGCTCCAAGAATAGTATGGTAAAATTACGCTGAGAATTAAGTAAGATTTGAACTGCAAGTCACCAAAGAGACCATCTAGTACTTGAATGTAAATTATGCTTAAAAAACGGGTATTAGGTTCTTGCAAATCGATATTTGAAGGCTTTGTCTTTCTTTTAGGCAGAATTCTTAAAGCCACCTTGTTTGTAGGATTTTACACTTCACCCAAATGAAAACAGTGTTTACACAACAAGCATGAATCATTCACTTATGGTTAAAGCTGGTTGATTTACTGAACCTTCCCCTACAGAACTAAAGTATATTCTCACACCTTAAAGTTAAAATCTTTCCTCCTCCCATAGAATATCCTCCTTTAGATGTATTTGCAAATTGTCTCATTTGGGAGGACAGTGGAAAAATTCTAGAGCAAAAGAGGCAAAGGTTCAACTTTCATATAGGAAGTTGAGTTTCT
Source organism: Dicrostonyx torquatus (assembly GCA_028555095.1). Taxonomy (NCBI): domain Eukaryota; kingdom Metazoa; phylum Chordata; class Mammalia; order Rodentia; family Cricetidae; genus Dicrostonyx; species Dicrostonyx torquatus. Next base: position 256,220 of record JAQHUG010000694.1, on the reverse strand, counting down.
AATTTTTTTTCTGTCTATCAAATTTTTATAGTTGATGTTGGAGACTAGTTGGCAGTGTGTCATTTGAGTTAATGTGGTCTTATTCCTTTCACAAGGAAAGTAGGAACTGCAACATATAAAGTCAAGAACACCTTGGATACTGCTAATTTAAGGTGCTTTGAAGATTTTAAGGTAGTTTAGGTATTTACTTCAAAACCTTTGAGAAAGTTTTTGTTGTTGAATTTTCTATTGTCTTCAAATATAATATTATATAATGGAAACTTTATTTTTGTATTTAGTTGTTTTGAGTGCATAGCATGCACATGTAATTCTATACGTGGTCTCTTACAGACTACTTTAACATCTTAGAATGTGTGATTGAAGGATTTATCAAGCTTAATATTGGCTTTTGTTATACATTGGCCCTCTTTTATTTACTAAATCTTTCTCATTTGCATGCTCTTGTATGTTCCTGCATAAAGAGATATGTATGGGTGTGTAGTAAAGAATAGTTTCAGTAACTCTGGACCCAGGGCTTTCTTAAAATACCATCAGTAGTTCATTCACTGACCTAGAAGTTTGTGAAGTAAATGAATTCAGCTTTGTCATTCCAGCCTTCAGTACTCACTGGTTTCTGTAGTTTCCCTATTTCCTGTGAAATGTGCTGCTGTTGTGGCTCATTTTCTTGAGCCTGAATCTCTGCCAAAGTAATGTAATGGGTTCATGTGTTAAATATCTTACGTTCATCTGTCCAGTTAATAACCGTTGGAACCCATTTAAAATTCACGTTTCTAGAAAAGGCCTATAAGGATGGGCGTCTGTGCCAAGAATTCCTATTTGACTCAGGAAATATTTTTGGCCTTGACCTTAAGAGGGACTGTTACCACACTGAAGACTGGTCTGGCTTTGGTTCTCTGGGGACTTTTTATGGGTAGAGAAATATGTTGACTAGTATTTAAGATTGGTTTGACAGTAGTTGCCTCATCCTGTTCAGCAGGTATAGGTGAAACCTTTAGGAGTAGTGACTTGGTTCTTTACCAGCATCACAGAGAGTTGATGGAAACGATCTAGGTTTTCTGAGAGAGATACTAGATTAAGACAGCTAATTATTTGATGTCCATTTGCCTTTATCCTTATTTGTTTGGGATATTTCATAATAACTTAAATTTGTGTTAAGACATGCTAAAATGTTAGGACTCAATTGTAAAATCTGGCTGAGGAGGTCCAGGATCAGATCTGGAAATCTCTGACTGCATTTTGAAGCTACTTGAAATATTTAGTTAAAGAGAGTTTGGGGGAGATTTATCAGGTAAACAAATACACTTTACAAACATAGGAGATGAATTAATTTCCTGATATTATTAAGTATATGTTTTGCTTACAGATGCTAGTTTGTGGTATGATTGCAAGTAAATCTAGTGGTTTGAAAATCGCTGATATTTTGAAGTGCTGTAACAAAAAATCTAGTAGAGGTTGTCATTTATAAATGAATTATTTTGCCTCCACACAAGTCCTTTTTTTTTACTGGACAGTGGTGCATAATCAAACAAGGGAGACCTCCTGTCTTTCAGAATTGGGAGTGCTTATTTTTAGGTTGGTATTCAGTTGAAAGTGTTTTTTAGCTTTTAAAATGGAAAGTCTTGACAACAAATTATGTATGAGTTGTAAATCAGTATAAAATTGTGATGCCGTCTTTTATCCTATAAATAACAGCTGTCTTATAGACATGTATATCTTTCTAAAAACAAGTTTATATTATCATCTTAAAAATGAGAGCTTACTATGCCATAAATTGCTTTTGCTCTATGGTGGATTACTTCATCGAAAGAAAACTCATTAAAGTTTTTCTATAATGGGATATAAATTAAATGTATGTGTCTTTTTCCTTTCTGCCTTGTCCTTTAAATTTCAGTTGGGGAAATCTGATATAGAAATTAAGGGTTAGCCAGGAGTCATGGCACATGCCTTTAATCCCAGCGCTCAGGGAGATGGAGGCAGGTGAACCTCCATCTGGCTCTGGACAAGCCTGTTTCACATAGCAAGTTCCAGGATATGAAATGAGACCTTGCCTCAAACAACAACAACAGCAACAACAAAGAAATCAAGGATTATAAAAAATAGGTAGAAAGGGTACCTAGAAAGTAGTCCAGTTTAAACTAGGAAGCAGTGTTAGAAAATCTTTGTTATTATGTATTAACAAATGTGTCTTAAGACAGAATCAAAGACAGCATATTTTAGAAACTGTTATAACAATGGTTGTTATTTATCTGTGTGTGATCTTTGAGAACTCAATCTGAAAGAGATAGAACCAAAAAGAAAAGGAGTTATTGCTGGGCGGTGGTGGCACATGCCTTAAATCCCAGCACTTGAGAGGCAGAGGCAGGCGGATCTCTGTGAGTTCAAGGCCAGCCTGTTCTACAAGAGCTAGTTCCAGACAGGCACCAAAAGCTACAGAGAAACCCTTTCTAGAAAATAAAAAAGAAAAAGAAAAAGCAAAGGAGTTATCATATGGAAAATCACAGTGATGATTTCTTGCTCAGTAATTCAGTCACACAGCTTCTTTGAAATGCTCACTTTAGAAATAGATTTTCTGCTACATTCCATAAACATATCATCAAATAATGTAAACCCAAATAAGAAATGAACTGAAATAATTTAGTTTTGTTTTCATGCTAGTATAAAAATGTATAAATCTAGAAAATGCAAGGCAATGGAACTTGGCCTAAGATAATATTCTAATTTTGAGAGAAATATTCATTGTTTTTCTATATTGTTCATATAACATTTGTCACTAACAAGGTTACAGTTCACTAATGTCACATAATAGCTCTATTAGAAAACATCATTTTTATCATCTCCAAAGCTTAACCAAAATTGCCCTGGACTTTGGAATAAAGCCATATTAGGACTGTGGTTCCTTGCAGTTGTATGTGGTGCAGCTATGTTCTGTCAGTTACTCAGTGTCTGGAAAATTGTATGGGGTTGAAGTTGAGCTCCTGATGCTAAACTTTTGGTAAGGAGTCCTCCCACCTCCTTATAGATACCATTTCCGTTGATGGAAAACTATAGGAATATGAATGGTGGGAAACTTTGGAGCCCTTACGATGTGATAACTTTTTATATCTAGTGACCTTTTTAGAGAATGCTACTTGTTGCTCTAGTGTGAAGCATTGAAAGAAACAATAGTAAGGCTGTTATGCCCATGGCAGGGTCATCATCAAGGAATGAAGGTGTTTGCAGGAAATAGAAAACATTTGCTAGGAATTTAACTGCACTACCTTCTTTTCTTCTAGTCAGAAAAAGTCAGTCACTTTAAGGTAGGACTATTTAGTGTCCAGCATATTCTGGATTTGAAGAAAACAAAATATTGACAAGACTATAGTTACCCTTTTCTATCATGATAGCAATCTTTTCCTGTTCTTATTCTTTAGTTTGTTTCACTTTGCTTTTGGTGGTTATGGTTGAACAAAGAGCCGATTGACTTTAATTCCAACCTTAGCATCCCAACTAGGAACCAAGCCATTTGCCAAATAAAACTGAAGCTTCCAAAGAAGTTTTCAAAAACAGTAAGTTTAATTATAGGAGACTCTTTGAAGTTCTTTTCCTTCTCATATGTATTGCTTAATGAAAGGCCTCCTGGGCATTCCACATATTTCCAGAATGTAGTCACTGAAACAAAGTTTGACTCAGTTATCTGTGCTTCTGCAAACTGGGGAGTGTGTGTGTGTGTGTTACTATCCTATATCAGTCTGCCTTAATTCCCTTGAGATGGTCTCTTCCTGAACCTAGCTAGAAGCTGGTAGCCAACAAATCCTGGGGATCCTCCTGTCTTAGCTCCTGCAGAGTTAAAGGCACACTTGGCCATGCCCAGCTTTTTCAGAGGGAGGAATGATTATGATGAGTCAAACTCAGGTCCTCATGCTTGTACAGCAAGTGCTCTTATGAATTTAGCTTTCTCTCCAGCTGGGGGGCATGGTGTTTCTTACAGCTGAAACTTAACTTTGGAAGATTTCAAAACAACTGTCAGAACATCCATCACCCAAAAAGCATTACATCATCCTAGGAGTGAGGAAACTTGTATGAAGATAGTAGTACAGACTAGGGAGAGTTAAGTGCCTAAAAAAACTATTCTTTAAGTAGGTATTGACACAGTTATATAAATATAGTATAATGCTTATCAAGTTTTGGTTACCAAAAAGGATTCTGTGGTTTGATTAGGGAAAGTTGCTGTGGCCCTTGAGACTTGGTGGGAAGAACTGGTCTATCTAGATTTACCAAGGTCCTGCATAGGAGCTTGGGCTGGCCTGTCTATATACTTAGTAGCAGTAATTTTTCTGCTCTTTGAACTGGGTGCTGTGTCAGCCTTTGGGGTCACTGATAGTGTCCCATCAGTATCTAGAGTGGGTGGCTAGATTAGGAAGACAGTTTAGGATAATCTTAGAGGATTGGGTTCTACTCAGTGGGGATAAGAAGTGTATTATTATTTTATACAGCAGCTCTACTTATACAGTGATTCCTGAGAGGTTTGGTAAATTTTCCAGTTGGTGGTAGCATGCAGAAAAATCATTGAATCTTAGTAAGAATCTAAATAAGAGAGTCTTGAAGTAGAAAAGAACAGGCTTACTCTGACACTATTAGCTTTGCTCCAGTATAGTTGCTCATTGCAGATGAGCACACATTTATGTTTCAATTAATTGCCAGTTTAAGAAATACTAAAATACTGATATTAAAAATACTAAAGCTGAAAAATTCATATATCTGTTTAGTTTACATAATTGAATGGCTGTGATTGATTTGTTTAAAAAATATGGTTACAATTTTAGCTTTTTAATTAAAGTTATTTTAATGGGTTAAAAAACTCGCCTATAGATGGTTGTAAATTGGTGAGAAAAATTACTGCTTTAGGGATTTAAAATTTTCATACACCTTGTATTTTATTAGTCTGATGAATCAGATGGAAAGTATTTCAGAGATTTATCACAAAAATGTATTTCAATAAATTACCTGCAAAATAATTACTTAGTAAAATCTGAGATTGGGCCTGGCAAATTCATTCACCAACTGAAATATTTTCAGCTATGAGCTTTTTATTTAGATTGAAATGTTATTCATTTCCCTTATTGATATTTGTAAGCTCATTTTTCCTGTTCCTTAGCCTGAAATCTTCTTCTCTGGGCGCTGATCTAAGAAAACAGAGTGCTGATGTGTAGAAGGGCATGTTTCAGAACACATGAAACTCATTGTGGAATGACACTGTATCTAGTCCTCTATCCCATCTTCAGAGGTTAAAGTTTCTGGAATAGTAGAGGAAATGTGGAATATATAAATGTAAAGTGTAATTGCAAAAATCTTAAAAAGTTTATACTGTAAATTCTGAAAGTTTGCTGATGAGCTACAAAATATTGGAAAATTATTATCATGAAGTTGAGCTCCCTGCCCTCCCCATTCATAAGAGCAGTTCTTAAGGACATTTGTTTCTATGATGTGAAACTGGCTTTCATAAGCATGATCACAGCTTCAAAAGGAGATAATGAGAAAAACAAAAGTTGAAACATTAAAATTTTGATTAATATTAGATAAAGTCAACTTAAACCTAGTAAATTAGTTTTCAAGAAAACTAGTTTTTTTTTTCCATTTAACTTTGTATCCAATAACTGTATCAAATTTAAGGTTGAGCCTTTGTTTTAATACTATCAGGAACTGCTCAGGAAGGATCTTTTTAAATATAAATTTTTAAAATACTACTTTTTATTTTTTCTTTGAGAATTTTATACATGTCTACATGTATTTTGATCATATCCACTCCTTTACTCCAACTTCTTCCAACCCTCCTCCTTTTTCTTTGTCTTCCACTGCACCTTCCACCCCATAACTCACTAATTCTAGTTAGTGCTGCCCTTGTAAGTATGGTCATGACCCCTTAGTGGAAAATAGACAACCTACTAGTATCCACTCCTCAAAAAAAAAAAAAAAAAAAAAAAAGCCCTATCTCTCCCTGTAGCTATCATCTCTCAATAGTTCCTAAAATAGATGTGGGGCTTTGTGAACCCCTCCCCAATTCCTGCTAGACTTTGACTGGCTTGATCTTGTACCTGTAACCACAACTGCTTTGAGAATCTATGCCATGTCTTAAAAGATACCATTTTACAGCACTATTCTTAGTCTTTTCCATTCTTTCTACCTCTTCTTCTGTAGATGAGAGATGGAAGGTTGATAAATATGTCCCATTTAGGATTGAGCATAGAACTAAATTTTGATGCATCTTGGGTACTGTTTAAATTTCCTTAATTAACAAATATTCTTAGGACTGTATGTTAATTATACAAAATAATGGGATTCATTATGACAATTCATACATGTGTATAAGATTTTTGATTTGTTTACCCCCTTTTTTAGCTTGTGTCTATTTTCTAAGTATTATAAAAGGATACCTTCACAAATTAAAACACAAACTTCTGTCTTTATCATATCTTAACTTGCTTCAAACTTTGTTGTTAAATAGGGAGTCTAGGTAGGATTGTGACCTGGCTCCTGCCCTTGGAGATCTTACATTCTGGCAAAAGTAACTTTTTAAAAGTCTATGAGCTCAAGCTAACTATTCTCATTGAGCACTTTCAGGTTGAGAATTATGGTCCCCTCTCACAAGTCTCTCTTCTCTCAAGCTGATTTGGTTTTGTACTTTTCTTTATTCATCATGAAACTCTGTGAATCAATCTTAAGAGTTGTTTTGCACAGTGTAGTGTTGTGGTGGGCAATTCAGATTGCTTCATTCAAATTCTGGCTTTTCTCAGCCTGTGCCAGTAATTTTTTTTTTTTTTTTTTTTGAGACAGGGTTTCCTCTGTGGCTTTGGAGCCTGCGCTGGAACTAGCTCTTGTAGACCAGGCTGGCCTCGAACTCAGAAAGATCCGCCTGCATCTGCTTCTTGAGTTCTGGGATTAAAGGTGTGTACCACCACCACCCGGCTGTGCCAGTAATTTTTAACTTAACAATGTTATGGGATGTTGGTTTAGTTTAAAAACTAAGTTTTAATACAGATTTTCACAGCTCTTTCTGTTATGAGTAGTGGTTGAAGAAACAGTAGTTTATATTCTAGTTGTCTTAGTCACTGTTCTGTTGCTGCAGAGCTACCATGGCCAAAGCAACTCTTACAAAAGAAAGCATTTAATTGAAGTCTTGTTTACAGTTTTAAAAGATTAGTCTCTGATCATGATAGTGGGAAACAGACAGGCATGGTGCTAGAACAGAATTTGACAGCTTTACATCCTCATCTATAGACAGCAGACAGAGAAAGAAAGGGATTGGGCTTGTCAAGGGCTTTTGAAACATGAAAGCTCACCCCGAGTGACACGCCTGCTCCAAGGGCATCTACAAGGACACACCTCCTAGTCTTTCCCCAGTAGTGCTACTTCCTGGTGACTTAAACATTCAAGCTTCTGAGCCTATTGGGAGCCATTCTCATTCAAGTTACACTACATCAGCCATAGTGGGATTTTTGTAAAATTTGGAATGAATTTTATTTCTCTTGTTTAATGCTTTACTGAAGCCTCTAGGCCAGAACAGTTAGACTCTTTCTGTTTTATATATGTTAACTATTAATGAATTTTAACACCTTTTGTAGGGGACCATCTTTGACAAGCACACCACTTACCAGGGTAGGGCCATGAGGATTAGAAAACTAAGTAAAGAGAATGAAGATGCAAGTGAAAATAATAAAACAGAAACATAGAATAGTATTGGTAGGGAGTTCCAGTGCATACTGAAATTTGCCCACGTTTAATTTTCTATACACTTTTATACCCCAGTACAACAGGAGGAATGTAGTAGGAGGGAGTGGGTCGCGTCCCACCGCCTGGCATCTGGCTAGCTTAACCCCTGAAATAACCACACGGAAATTGTATTGATTAAATTACTGCCTGGCCAATTATATCTAGCCTCTTCTTGGCCAACTCTCATATCCTGATCTGTGTATTACCACAAGGTCATGGCTTACTGGGAAAGAGTCTAACCAGAGTCAGTGGCAGTCTCAGGCAGGAGCTTCATGACGTCTCCCACATTGCCCTTTTTCCCAGCATTCTGTTCTGTCTACTCCGCCTACCTAATTTTCTGCCCTATCAAAAGGCCAAGGCAGTTTCTTTATTCAACCAATGAAAGCAAAACAAATACAGAAGGACCTCCTACACCAGGGGAATAAGACAAAAGACTGCTTTAACATGATAGAAAGGACAACTAGAACAGTTATTTGCTTCAATACTTTGAGATGTCAAGTCATTAGCATTTTGTTGTTTGGGCAGTGAACCCACTATAGACCAAGTATCCTGATGGCAGCCACTCCCAAGGTCAGACCTTCTATTTCAAAAGAAGGAGCAGAAGTATGCTAGAATATTGTCACCATTGTTCAGGGTGGAGTGGATCTACTTATATAGGCCATCCTAATGTCAAAAAGACCAAGTAACTACACCCTAAGTCAGGATGTGTAGCCACACATGTTGCCAACAACATTGAAGAAGCTAAAACTCTGACCTTCAGACAAGGTCGAAATAGACTCACATTTTTGGGCCACCACACCTTTTGGGAATTTGGGCTAAAAGTACAGAAACCCTTTATCCCCATTTCTAATTCTGGTGTAGATGGATTTTTTGGTTCCCTCAAGTAAATGTAATGTGAGGTAGAACCTGCTTTAATCTTAGATTAGATAGTAAATATAGTCTATATTATAGGTAGAGTTGAAATAGACCAAAAGAATGGTCTTTATAATATAATATGAAGTAAATGTACTTTATCAGCTGGCATTAAAGCCTGTGTTTTTCAGACATCAGAGATACAAGTGTTTGTAATATCAGACTCAGAGTAGCTCTCTTGCTATGTTTCCTCAGAGGAGACTCAGTAAACTGGTTTTGCTGCTTAATTTGTGTTTATGTTTGTGATTAACATTTAACTATTTTTGCTGTAATAGTGTAACTTGGCAGCAGTTTTGATTCTGAGAATACATTATGAATTTTGTAATTTACCTCCCTTCCTCCATCTTACCATGGGTTTGGATCTTTATTTTCTGTGGGCCTAATTTCATTTCAGATATTTACAAGCAGGCTCCAGCCACACTTGTTTTTCCTTGGCAGCTGCAAACCTGCTGACTGCAAGACAAAGGCCAGAAGGTTTTACTCCTTCCCCTATTGTTGTATAGATTGCCTGGGAAGAAGTGTTGGCTCCAAAGCTGGTAGAATTAAGTTACAGGTATTTCCGCTAGCCCCGCATCCCCCGGAAAAAAATATTAATGAGGATTCCACCTTGGTTTACCTGGGGAATAAGAGGTGTTTGTAGAATAAATGTGGGTAGCTCTTCAGGATGGAGAAAGCCTGAGATGCCCTTTCAAGTTGACTGTTTGAACTGTGTCTCATTATTTCCACACGCCTCCGGACCAATACACTTAGGGCAAGATATTAGTTTCTATGTTGGGGCCACGGTCCCCGACAATTTTCTATTCTTTTTTCTTACCAGATATAATATTTTGAACTTAAGAAACTCAAGTGCTGGTGATTTTTGCCAGGAACCAAGAAGGATATTATTCTCTTATAAGTATTTGGTGGCTGGATGGGTAGATTTCAAGGAACAGTGTAGAAACTAAGGGGAAAGAGATTCCCACAGGAGAAGCATAAATGGTATTTTATAAAAGCAGAGTTGCTACATGGCTAGGATTTCATTTGTTAAATACTTATAAATATTTATTTGACTCAGTACAAGAAATGTATATGCTTATTCTTACAGGAGTCACTAATTACATACAGCATATACATAAAAACATAATTTTTTTAGTTGAACATGAAAAATATATCTATAAATCCTAGCACTTAGTGACTGAAGCAGGAGAATCTCCAGTTTGAAGGCAACGTGCTAGGACCTTGTCTCAAATAAAACAGATCCACAATTCTGTGTATTTTGTTACTCTTGTCATCTAACAGTGTTCCAAACATGTTGAATATTTTTTGAGTGTTATTTTAGATTAACATTACTTCAAAAAAAAACTTTATTTGTATTCTTTTAATTTGGAGATTTGTCTTTCCTCTTCCTTTTCCTAGGAACTTCTCCATAGTAAAGGATCTTTTTGTTTGTTTTTTGGAAGACTTTGTAGCCCTGGCTGGCTTGTAGACCAAGTTGGCCTCAAATTTGCAGCAGTTCTGTTTCCTGTGTGCTAGAATTACATGTGTGAGCTGCCACACCCTGCTTAGAATATTCTTAATTGTTCCTTCAACTTTCCTTTTTAGTGAAATGCATTTATTGATTCTTGTTGAACTTCAGATCATATGCTTTATAGAGAGAAGACAGTATCTAATACAATACCCTCTCAGTGTTTGAGAGCTGCAATGTGATGTGGGAGTGGGGCTTTTCTTTTTCTGAAAGTATTTTGAAGTTGAAGTTGGAAAGTGAACAAATAGCTCCTTTTCCATTTATTCATCTTCTATACTTATTCCATGGCTAGAGAACTGCTGTCCCTTTGAGGCGCTAGTACTGTGGCTAAATCAATTTTTCTTCCTGTGCTACTGTTCGGCCATCTAGGGACTTGAATGGGGCATTTTGCCCTTCATTAGAGAGCCACAAAATTAGTCTTGTCAGTGGAGACTGTTTATGTTTCCCTGCCACCCAGGCCCGAATAATCACACCGAAACTATATTAATTACAACACTGCTTGGCCAATGACCCAGGCATATTCCTAGCTAACTATTACATCTTAAATTAACCCATTTCTATTCATCTGTGTATTGCCACAATGTTGTGGCTTACTGGAAAGGTTCTGGCATCTTTCACCTTTGGCAGCTACATGGTATCTCTTTGACTCTACCTACTCTATATATTTCTGTTCAGATTTCCCACCTGGCTTTATTCTGTCCTACCATAGGGCAAAGAGTAGATGTCTTTATTAACCAATGATGATAAAACATATTTACAGCATGCAGAGGGGAATTCCACATCACAGCCCCCAACTGTTGTGAGATATTTGATTACAATGTGTAAAGATATGTCATTGTAATTGGTTTAATGAAAAGCTAAACAGCCAATAGATTGACAGAAGGTATAGGTGGGACTTCCAGACAGAGAGAGCTCTGAGAAAAAGAAGGGGAGTCATCAGCCAGATGCAGAGGAATCAGGACATGCAGAAGGAGAGAAATGAGTTCATTTAAGTTATAAGAGCTAAGTAGAAACAAGCCTAAGCTAAGGCTGAGCTTTCATAATTAATAAGAAATTTCTGTGTCATTAATTTGGGAGTTGGCTGGCAGAACAGAGAAAGATTCATTATACCCAACCAATTACACTTTGCTTTTAAAACTGAATTTTCTAATATCCCACAGAGCTAATAAGAAGGCATGAGCAGATCTTACACAATCTTTGATATGACTTTATGAAAAAATTAAAAAGGGTGAGCTATATTGTAGCTATTGATAGCAAGGCTATGGAGAGGCAAGGATGTCAATGATATACTGGAATGACTAGGAAATTTATTAGTTGAGTTTGAGCTAAGGTATGAAATCACAAGTATGACTACCCAGAATGAAAAATCAGAGGGCATTTTATCTTGATGTTAATCTAGTGATAAAAATCAGTTCTGATGTTTAGCCAAGACCAAGGTACCAGCATAGATTTTAATGAGGGTATTCTTTTTTGCTTGTAGACTTCCATCTTCTTTCTGTTTCCCCAAGTGTCCTTTCTTTTGCAGATGTGGAGCAAGCAAGCAAGCTTTGGTGTTTTTTTCCTCTTAAAAGTACACCATTTCTGTCAGATTCAGAATTTACTCTCATGGCCTCATTAAACCTTAATTAGTAGACTACATTGGCACACACCTGTGATAACAGTATTTGGCATGAGGATCGCTGTGTAAACATGAGGTCAGCCTGGTCTAAATAGCAAGTCTCAGGTAAGCCAGGGCTAAATAAGACCCTATTTAAAAAAAAAAAAAACTTAAGGGGATATAATTCAATACAGAGGTGCCTTCATGTGCACACACACACACTTACACATATACACACATATGTACATACATACACACACAGTAAGAATAAGAATACTATTTTGATGCATTGTTATTCTTGTTTCTATTTATGTTTACAGAGTTTCAACATGCTGCTCCTTTCCCAGCACTCTCAGACTTCCAACTCTTGTAAAACGTAGATTATCATTTCATTTCTTAGCTCTTTTCTGTTTTTTGACTTATCTTAGTGGGATTTCAGTGAATTAAAGATCTCCATAGATAAATATATTTTTGTTTTCTGCATGTCCTAATATGGAGCCAGGAGTGCAGGATGATCTGAAGTTCTTTGTCCCATACCTCTTTCACACAGAATGTTCTAGACTTTTAAGAGAATCAAAATCTATTCTCTCTCTCTCTCTCTCTCTCTCTCTCTCTCTCTCTCTCTCTCTCTGTCTGGGTTCCTTCTCACTGTAAATAACTAGGATTGTTCTGTGTTCTTAAATTTTGCCTTGAGCTTAATCAGGTCAGCTGGGACTAGCCTGTGGGATTAGATATTACCTAGTATAGTATAGGTAGCTAATTTATCATTACCTTGTCAAAATTATAATTCCCATTTGACTGGCTGTGGGGAGAGGAGGCTATTTCTGTGAAATTTTATATAAATATCTGACTGGTATTTTGTTAGTGGAAAATGTTGGTCAGGTATAAACAGAAACAGGTCTCATTGCAGAAAGGCAGAAATCTTTTGTCATATCCTTCTCTTAGAGCAAATTTAGTAAAAGTTTACCAATAAAACTTGCTTAAGTCCAAACTACTAATTTCTTTCTTTATATCAGTAATACTTAACCTCTCCATCAACTACATGGGTGCCACACAAAGGTTTATGAAGTTAATTAAGGTTCATTTAATCTCATTAAATAAGAAAATATGGAAGAGGTTTTCACTGCCTATGTTGGCTTCCTGTTTATGGAACATAAAATGTGGGCAAATAATATGTTTCACACATGGTATGCAGTTCTTTATTTCATGAATTTTGCTGTGGGTCTGAAAGTTTACTATCCCCTAATTGTATTTCGGTACTTTCTTTTTTTAACTAAAAATAAAAATTTGTAAGAAACAAACGAGACTTCAGTTTGTATAAACTATTGTTTATATGCTTGACTTTTTTTTTAAAAGCAGAAGTTAGTAAATAATACTTGTAATAATTTAGAATCAAAGAAATGACTTTGGTGGGTTGGATCCAAGGGGTGCCAAAAAATCATACCATGCAACAGATCTCACATGAAGGGTTTATGGGGGTGGGGTTAAAGGCTGTCTCTGAGCAAGAATGGAAAGGAAAAAGAGAGCTTTTCATAAGAGGATATAGCACATGTATATAAGGAATATGCTTGTGTAGAAGTTAGCTTGATTAGGGAAATAAACAGGCTAGCTAAAAGATAAACAATTATATTTGTATTTATTATAAGGGGTAAAACTCACAAAACAGAAATGAGAAGTCCAAACTCAGCTGTGCTGCCAGGGAACCACAGAGAGAGAGCATCTAGGTCATGCACTGGTTTTTCTCTGGGTCCCAGAAAGCCATACCCTAACTTGGTTCCACCTCTTGAAGATAATTGGTTAACAAAGCTTCTCCATCACCTCCTCCTTTTGTCTAAACAAGAGCAATCCAAACCCAGTACAAAACTATATACAATAGGAACAGATATCAAGTATAAA
>JAQHUG010000694.1:171046-204898 GCA_028555095.1 Dicrostonyx torquatus | reverse complement strand
TTTTTAATGAACAACTCAAGACTGTAAAGCCTCTATTTAATTCTAATAGATTTAAGGTAGAAATAAGTCTTAGTGATTAAAAAAAAACCCCACTAAATTTGGTGTTTCTAAGAAACATTGTATTATGAGCTCTTCCCCACTTCTGTCTTATCTTTATGTCTTAATTTTGTAGATCGACTTCAACTTCCAAGGAATATGATTGAAAACAGCATGTTTGAAGAGGAACCAGATGTTGTAGATTTAGCCAAAGAACCTTGTTTACATCCTCTGGAACCTGATGAAGTGGAATATGAGCCCCGGGGTTCAAGGCTATTGGTGCGAGGTCTTGGTGAACATGAGATGGATGAGGATGAAGAGGATTATGAGTCGTCTGCAAAGCTGCTGGGCATGTCCTTCATGAACAGAAGCTCAGGCCTTCGAAACAGTGCAACGGGCTACAGGCAGAGTCCAGACGGGACTTGTTCAGTACCCTCTGCCAGGACCTTAGTGCTCTGTGTTTTTGTCATCGTGGTTGCTGTCTCTGTAATCATGGTGATTTATCTACTGCCTAGATGTACCTTTACCAAAGAAGGCTGCCACAAAAAAAACCAGTCAACAGGCCTAATTCAGCCAATTGCTACAAATGGGAAATTGTTTCCGTGGGCACAAATTAGGCTTCCCACTGCCATTATGCCTCAGCGCTATGAACTTAGCCTACATCCAAACCTAACCTCAATGACATTCAGGGGTTCTGTTACAATTTCACTTCAAGCTCTTCAAGCCACATGGAATATCATTCTCCATAGCACAGGACATAATATTTCAAGAGTGACATTTATGTCAGCAATTTCAAGTCAAGAAAAACAAGTTGAAATCCTGGAATATCCATATCATGAACAAATTGCCATTGTTGCCCCTGAAGTCCTTCTAGCAGGTCACAATTATACCTTGAAGATAGAGTATTCAGCAAATATATCTAACTCTTATTATGGGTTTTATGGCATCACCTACACAGATAAAAGTAATGAGAAAAAGTATGTAAACCTCCTAAATGGTTTCTGTTCTGTGCCCTTCTGCATGTAACTTCTGCAGTGCAGATCCTTTTGCCCACACCATAAATGTTTTTACATGTTTTTAACTTTAGGAAGTTACATGTAATATGTAAAAATATACTATTCTCTTAGGTAGAACTTGGAGTGAGATTTGTGGTGGAAGAGAGTAGGAGTGTGTGGTAGAAGGGAATGATAGATTATATTCTCTATCACAAACTAACAAACTTTTCTTGAGCTTTTCATGTTTTATGAGATGAATAGTGTCATCCTTCCCTGGAACTACAGGCAGAAATTTTAGGAGGTTCTTAATGAGTTGGAAAAAGAGGGTATGAGATGTGACATGTATACATCATTCTTAGTTTACTCATTACTGGTTTACTTTTTAAAATGCCAGTTTGACTGTGGAATCTTTAAAAGTGTAGGAAAGAATCACATCTCAAAAAGCAAAAAAAGTACAGAATATAAGAGTATTCCAAGCCTAGTTGGATTATACTTTGTTGTTTAATCTTCATAGTCATACCATAGATGGCTTTTCTGAAAGATGTAGTATACATTATTATGGAATATTCACAAATGATGATAATGTCATCTCTCCTCTGTGCACAAGACTATTTACATGTTTTTTATGTTAGTAGAGCATTCTTACATAATGCACTCATAATACTCTGTAGACGAGTTTAAGTACTGTTGACACTGGCCAGTTGACTAATATATATTAATATATTAATGTTGTTTTGTTCAGTGTTTTAGAGTTTTTATTTTCAATTTATTGAAAGAAAAGATATTTTAAAAATATTTTATTGTTTTTATTGAGCTATACATTTTCTACATTCCCCTCTCTTCCTCCCCTCGCTCCTTCTACCCTCTACCATGACCCCCACTTTCTCTTTTTACTCGGGAGATCTAGTCCTTTTCACCTTCCTATGTAGATCCTTGTATGCTTCCCATGGTGTCCTCTTTGTTGTCTAGTTTCTCTAGGGTTGTAGACTATAGTCTGGTTTTTCTTTGTTTTATGTCTAAAAGCCACTTATGAGTAAATACATTTTATATTTGTTTTTCTGGGTTGGGGTTACCTCACTCAATACAAATAAGAAAAAATATTTTTGAAAGAGTAATTTTACTAACTGAAAACAAAAAAAAATGTGTTAGTTCTTTTTTTTTCCACCCAAGATACATTTTTAATTCACTATAGAGTGGATGTTTCTTTTTTAGCTTTTGTCAAACAATAGAAAAAAATATTTTTTATTTCTCAGTTATCAAAAAACACTCAAGTACTAAGTAGGATTTGTTTTTGTTTTTGTTTTTTTTTAAGTACAAGTCTGCAGCTCTCTGTTGGGTATTAAGAATTATCAAAATCTGCTTCAATTTTCCTTTCATATCAAATTGTGCATCTGCTTTTCACATATATTTGAGGATTTTATATTGGTAGTTAGAATTTGAAACATATGGTTGTATTTTAGTGACCTCTACTTAATTTTAATGTCAGATAAATGACTATTTTTATATATACTTTTAAAACAAATAGAATGCTGTCTGTATATTTCAACTTTTGAATGATTATCTAAAATTGAGCACAAATTTGAGATTGTAATGGTAGCCTTGTAGTTTTTATCTTTAGTTATTGGTTTGTAATCTCTGTTATCCCTAGGAAGCACAGTATTTTGCTCCCTATTTGCAGTGTACATTTTGTATGTAGAATTATCCACATGTATAGATAGATAGACATAGAAACAGACAGATACACCATGCACATTATAAAACAGTGACTTAATAATTGCAAACAGATCTATGACAAACTCCAGAGCTATCTCCATGGATCTTTGGGCCTATTGGTACATAATGGGAAGAATGAATGCTGTGTAGTGGAATCCAGTGAGTTTTTAACATAAGCATGTACATGTTAGAAAAATGTGGGTCCTGAAAATAAGAAATAGAGAATTTAAAATAGTACTTTAAACTGGTTTGGAACAAACAGAATGTAAGTTTATTTACCTGTTTGTTAGTAACAGTGAAGGCCCCACATGATGGTCTGTCTTGATAGAGGATAAAAGTTTAAGTCATTCTTACCTTCAGAATGTCTGAAAACTATTAATCCTATGAAATTTTGTGTGGGTGTGTGTCTTACAATTTTGCTGGAGACTTTTATAATACCCTCCATTATAATTAGAATAAATATTTAAACTGAGAAAATGGTTAGGGAGATGCATTTCTTGTTGCTTGGAAGGCAGATTTTCTTACCACTATACCACCAACACTCTTGTTGCCTGGAAAATCATGTCTGATGCTTTGAATAGACATTGCTTGTGGTCAGGAAATTACCTACTTTCCACACTGTTATAAATGTAGCCTATGCCTATTTTTATCTCTGCACTTGTTTTCATTAGTAGAGGTGATCATGCTTTCAGTGTACAGTCCTTTCACACTACTTATTTCTAACAGTTTGAAGATCTTCATTATCTGGTCTTTGTTTTTTCTCATAGCCCATACTCTATTATGCTGAATTCTGTATTTCCTAAAATTAAGGATAACAGTAGCCAATACTTATTGGGAACTAAAACACTATGAACTGCTCAGAGCATTTTATGTTTCTTTAGTCTTCTACCTTCCCTTGTCAAACTCACTAAGAAATGCTAATATATTCATAATTATATGAATTATATAGGGAGATGGCTCAGAGGTTAAGAGCACTGGCTGCTCTTCCAGAGGTTCTGAGTTAAGTTCCCAGCAACCACATGGTAGCTCACAACCATCTGTAATGAGATCTGGTGCCCTCTTCTGGCCAACAAGCATACAGACAGACAGAACACTGTATACAAGGACAAAGGTACATATAGTAATAGTCTGGCAGAGATTGAACAGAAACCTGTGTTTCTCACATTTCTTTGCATGTTGTTTTTTCCAGTGCTAAGGATTCTCTTACTCAACTCCCAGCTAATTCTTGTCTTCAAATTGGCTTGAGAAAATGCTGTAACAAGTTTTTCTGAAAGCAGTCATAGTCACAAGAAAGAATAGGCATCTTGTATTCAGAATAGAGAATACATTGTGTCTTCAGAAAGCAGCATTCTCAGAGAAGTTTGAGTGAGATAGTTATATTGCTTTAACAATAGTTAAAAAAAATTTTTTGTTTTATTTTTGATTGGTTTGGTTTTTCTTAGAATGTTAGGATATATGTATATATAGTCCGGCATGGTGGAATGTATTTGTGTTCCCAGCACTTGGGAGGTAGAGGCAGGAGGATCAGAATTTCAATTCAGAGTACAGGTTGTGTGTGTGTGTGTGTACATGTGTGTGTACATATAGTGAGTATGAGGCCAATTTGGGATATTTACCACCTGTCTCACCTGAACAGTAATGACTCACCCTTTTAATCCCAGCACTTGGGAGGCAGAGGCTGGTGGATCTCTGTGAGTTTGAGGCCAACCTGGTCTACAGAGTGAGTTCCAGGATAGCCAAGGCTACACAGAGAAACTATGTCTCAAAAAACAAAAGACTGTCTCAAGCAAAGAGAAGAATGTTATGATGTAATTTTTATTCATAAATAGACCTTCTAATGTGAATAATAGGGATAAAATTGGAATTTATCCTGTTCCTTTTACTAGGTAGAAATGTTGGCATGGGGGCTGGAAAGATGGCTTAGGGGTTAAGAGTACTGGCAGCTCTTCCAGAGGTACTGAGTTCAATTCCCAGCAACCACATGGTGGATTACAACCATTCATAAATGAGATCTAGGGTCTCCTCTTCTGTCAAGCAGGAATACATGCAGGCAGAACACTGTATACATAATAAATAAATTTTAAAAAAACAACAGAAAAAGAAATGTTGGCATGGCTATTACATGAAGTTCACGCTGCCTTTTCTGGGCCCATTCTTATCAGGAAAGACATAATGATTTAAGTATGGGAAAGTGTTGTAGTTTCCTAGAATTAGTAATAAGCATCTATATAGAACCACCTGTGTGGTTTACAAATGTTTTGTTTTTAATGTTTTACTGGATTCTGACTAAACTCCGGGCTTGGTGCAGGGAATCCTGTCTAAACCATAACATACGATAAAAAACTGAGATATAGGTTACAGACTTGACAGAGTCATATGGCTAATAAATGTGGACTCCAAATCCAATTTTCCCTTTTCTGCTTATCTTCTAAAAATGGACTAAATCAGAGGGTGCCATGAAGGTGCCTGTGGCTGCTATATAAGTTGGTACAAGAGAGGTGCATTTGCCCTCATACTCTGTGTGGTCTTCCACATGGGATCAGCTTTCTTCCTTGATTAGAAATCTACCATTAACTCATGCTTATTTTTGTGCTTTTTCACATGACCAATAATCCAGTTTCTTTGTATGTATTGTAGTCTTAACTGTTGCTGTTATGGTATGGAAGGGAGCACATCCTTTCTGTTCATCCTTGAAAAAGGAGGGCTGGTGAGATGGCTCAGAGGTTAAGAACACTGGCTGCTCTTCCAGAGGTTCTGAGTTAAGTTCCCAGCAACCACATGGTGGCTCACAACCATCTATAATGAGATCTGGTGCCCTCTTCTGGCCAGCAAGCATACAGACAGACAGAACACTGTATACATAAAAAAATATAAATCTTAAAAAAAAAAGGAAAAAAAAGAAAAAGGAAAGCAGAATACTGTTAAAGAACAAATGTTTTTCTATTTTCATGAAAGCAAATGTTATAGATTTGAGATTCAGTTTTGCAAACCCAGATGTTTAATAGCAAATAATGACAATCTTCCCTAAGGACTTCATGTTGAAAATTCATTTAAGAAGCTACCTTTGTGAATCCCACCACACTCCGCAGCTGCCCAGCTTATAGATACATACTGACTTTTTCCCTTATGCTGCCTTCTTTTTCAAGTGTTTTTTCCCCCTTCTGTAGTTTATCAGGTATTTTTGGGTTTCAAGGATCAATTCAGACTTTGTACTAGTTTCTCTACAGTGTCTTTAACTCCAGCAGAATTTGTTTTATGGAAAGTGATACTCCTAATGTGCTTCCGTTGTTAGGATATGATTTGAAGCTTGCTTGAAGATGCCACTCTCGCCTTTTGTCTCTCTTAGTTAATTGTGGGTCCTTTAAAGTCTGGAATTGTATTTGTCTTCATACCCCTAGTACTTGGCAGGGTTTCCTGTCTAGTGGACTGTCAATAACTATTGTATTGAATTTGCATTTAATTTTAGGTACTTTGCAGCAACTCAATTTGAACCTCTGGCAGCAAGATCTGCTTTTCCCTGTTTTGATGAGCCAGCATTTAAGGCCACATTTATCATCAAGATCACAAGGAATGAACATCATACTGCATTATCAAATATGCCTAAGGTATTGTGACATGAAGGTAAAATCTTTGGATGGACTTCTTATCTCTGAGAACAGTTGGATTCCTTTTTACTGTACTATTGGTAGGAATATTTAGATTCATATGTGTATATTTCTGAAATAGTTAAATAAAAATGGAAAAATTTGCTAGGCTAAGGGACTCTTGAGGAAGGAAAAGACTCTGCAGGATTAAGAATGTGTGAGTAGGAGTGTGAAGTGTCTTCTTGCTCTACAGTTGCACAAATATGAACACTATGAACTAGTACAAACCCAGGAAATTACTTGAGAAATAATAAACTTGCTCTTCTAAGCAGTGTTGAGAGTGTAGAACTGTGATTATTCTTGGTGTTTTGGCAAATGTTACTTTGGATTGTTGTCATGTAGAAATGGACAACAAAAACGGGAGTCTCTTTCTTGAGTGTTAATTGTGTGGGAGATAGGAGAGGCAACACCAAGCAGAGGAATTTTATGTTAAACAGAACTTAGGGTTCCTTTTGTGTCTACCTGAATGGCTTTGTGTGGTCTGTGTGGTGCTTCCTAGAACCTGTGTAGCTAGGGGTGAGGAATAGCTACAGCAGGCAGGTAATGCAAGCTAACCTCATAGACAGTAGACAGCATGATCCATCATTGTCATAGCCCAACTCATAGCCAAACTCGTCACCTTAATCAGTCTCTAACAGAGGTGGGCATCTACTTGTCTGATAACCCAAGTGTATCCAGATTCATGGTTGAGAAATCCTGAGAATTGCTGGCATCTCTCACCTTCAGTCTGTTGCAGACTTCTCTAGTGACTTAACATATTTGATTCCACTAAGTTTTTATGGAGCACTAGGTTGTGTTAGAAGATATCTTAGCTACAGTTCCTTTTTAAAGTCTGTTGTCCTAAGGTTCTGGGGTAGTGGAAGGAGTTGAGTTTTGCTACAATTTTTAAGTGGAAAGACAAAACTACTGCTCCCTGTAATATATTGAGAGCTATGTTGGGGTTTTCATATTTGGTGTGTCCTCTTGATCAAGGATGGTAGAAGAAACTGAAAGAAGGGGCTTTGTTCTATAGAAATTTGTGTTGAAAGATTAAAATATGCAAGTATTACCTACATTAATTTTTAGTTTCTCAGTATATTTGTCATTAATTGCTTTAATTACAGAACTCTCATCTTTTTTCCCTTTGGCTATAGAAGTCATCGGTCCCTGCAGAAGAAGGACTTATTCGGGATGAATTTTCTGAAAGTGTAAAAATGAGCACGTACCTGGTTGCTTTCATTGTAGGGGAGATGAGGAACCTGAGTCAGGATGTTAATGGAACCCTGGTATGTTCCTGTACTAATTCTTTGAAAACCTATTTATAGTAAGCGAGGTAGAATTCTTTAATGTTTCTTGGTAGTTGCCTTATGAAGACAAACTTTTAGATCAAATTTTGATATTTTGTAACAGAAATACTTTTACTTAACTGTTGTGTTTATCTAAGTTGTTCTATTACCAATAAAGACTTGGGAGTCAGATACTGGGTTGGAAACCTGATAGACTGAAGAAGCCATGGAGGAGCAATCAGCTGACCTTCTCTACACTTCCTACACCAAAAAGAAAGTCCAAAAAAACCTGCTAATCTCTATGTCTCTCCCTATTCCTTCCTGTGCCTCTGTTGTGTCCTGGGTCCTCTGTATATGCTATGGCTAGTCCTTGTCAGCTAGTCACTGGCTCCACCCCTGTTTCAAAGTTAACTTTATCAACAGTCTCAGGGTGTGATCCAATATCCCACAACACTTAACTCTTATTTATTACTGTTCATTTAATACCTGAAAGTCAATAGTTTTCAAGTTTCCTGTTTTATAGTAGAATCATTGTAAGACAGTATAATATACTAGCATTTCTAGAACTGTACTGTAGAAAATATGATGGTCAGTAGCCTTATATAGCTCTTTAGGTTTAAACTAAAATAAAATGTATGGAGAATCTCTGCTTGCCACACTTCAAGAGTTATAGTAGTTTGTGTAGCTATTGATTATAATAGTATATTGGCTGTAAAAAAAATGAGATGAATACTCTTTAAAAAAAATTTAGTAGCCAGGCAGTGGTGGTGCATGCCTTTAATCCCAGGCAGGAGGATCTCTTGTGAGTTCGAGGCAAGCATGATCTACAAGAGTGAGTTCCAGGACAGCTAGGACTGTTAAACAGAGAAACCCTGCCTCAAAAAAATCAAAAACCAAAAAAACAGGTGCTGGTCTATAGATCAGCAGTGTTTCTAAGCATGTGAAAGGCTCTAGTTTCAATCCCCAAAACCAGAAGAAAAAAGCAAGTCCTTGATGATTTTATTCATAGAGAAAGTCATAATTGTTTAATTTAAGGGCCTAGTTTATTTCCATTTTCTCATAATTGGTGTTTTAACCAGTATATTTTGCTTTTCTTTGTCATTAGTACCTATGTGTAAATAGTTGTTTGATTTGAAGTTTTATAGTAGAGATATAAACACTGATGATAGAGAAGAATTCTTTTTAAGTACCTACTTCCTATTTACTTTCCAAACCTGTGCCCAGTCTGTCATGCTAGCTTGTTATTGTCTAGGATTACATTAAAATTGATCATTTTGATATTTAAGACTATTCTTTACAAGCCCAACTCTATTTTCAGTTGTTCTAGAGTGAATTCTTCCTTCATTCCCAGTGTCAGAATTTATTACCAAATATATAACCCATCGCCATGTATGTTTTATGTTGGGAAGAAAGTTTAAGAAAGGAATATCACCAAGCTTTTTTAGGTGGTAGGCAGAGGCTTTTACTCATCTGTATTAGATGGCAGAATAGTTTAACAAAAATATGCCTTTGGTATGGATGGAATTGGTCCTTCATAATTACTAGCTCTACTCTCTTGAAGAGACTACATCCTGATCCCCTCTACATCTCATTTTTCAGAACTGTAATATCTATACAGACACACACAGAAAATAAAATCCATTTATATGTATATATGTATTATGTATGCACATGAGTACATATGCATAGGTTGAGTACACAATCCATTTTTCCATAGGTAACCATATCATTTAATCTTTTGCACACCAAGAGATGTAATCTCATTTTTAGTGCTTCCTAGTAGTAAATATGTTTTTTTTTAACAGCATGAATAAACAGTAGTTGTTGTTGAAGGCTACTTGTTTGTTCCCAGCTGCCCAGACTTGAAATAACCACACAGAAATTGTATTAATTAAATCACTGCTTGACCAATCACTTAAGCGATTGCTACCTAGTTCTTACATCTAGGATTAACCCATTTCTATTATTTTATATTTTACCATGAGGCTCATGGCCTGCCGGCAAGATTCCAGCTGGCAGTTCATGTCTTTCGACCCTCTGGCAGCTACATGGTATCTTGCAATTCCACCTTTTTTCTCCCAGCATTCAGTTTAGTCACCCCTCTCACCACCATGCCTAGCTCTACTCTACCCTATAACAGGCCAAGCCAGCTTCTTTATTCATTAACCACAAAAAGCAATACATGTACAGAAGGACTTCCCAAACCAAATAGTTTTACTATTTTTCTCCTTTTTTATTAGGAAATGGGATAGGGCTATACTTTGAATTAGCAGACTGTGCTAGGAACTACATGCTTCTCTTGAGGTTTTTGTTTTGTTCTGTTTGTTTCCTTGCTTTCTGCCTTTGTTTTTGTTATCGATGGGCTAGTTGAAAGAATTAATTTAATCAGTCAAATATGAGTACCAAATCTGGCATGTAGCATTTAACTAGAGCCCTCAATTGTACTATCAATATACTTTTAATTTATTCACAAATGTTTTGTTCAAAATTTCTAAAGTAATTTAAGTCGTGTTCAGGTTCCTATTGCTGTGATGAAACACCAAACAAAGCAACTTGGAGAGACTTGGAGAGGGTTTGTTTGGCTTATACTTCCATAGCACCGTTCATCATTGAAGGAAGTCAGGGCAGGACCCTGGAAGTGGAAGCCATGATGGGTGCTGCTTCCTAGTTTGTTTCTGTGGGTTTTGTTCAGCCTGCTTTCTTACAGAACCCAGGGACAGCACTACCACCATGAACTGGGCCCTCCCCTATCAATCTTTAATTAATAAAATCACCTAAAACTGGATCTTGTGACAGCATTGTCTCAATTGAGGTTCCCTTCTTTCAGATGACTCTAGCTTGTGTCAAGTTGACATTAAACTTGGGACATATCCCAAGTGTCTTTCAGTAATCCTAGTACACTTTGCCCATTTGATATAATTTCCTTCTAGTTCATCTAATCAGTCATTAGGAAGAGATTCAATATATTCTTTATGTTAGGAATTCTTGTTTTCTGTAATGTTTTCAGTTAACCTGTTTTGGAAAGGCAATGTGTCCTTTAGAGCCTACAGGCCATGTTATTATTTCACATGGTTCTGCTTTTGTTAGCTAGTTTTTGTTTTTATTACTTTAAGGCACAGACAGGTTAAACCGACCAGATCCTCTATTTTTCAGTTGTAAAGAACACTTTCCTCTAGGTAAGCAGGGATCTCCATAGTTGTAGTTATAGAAATTTCTTAAATGGTCTTAGTAGTAGATGGCAAGAAAGCATTTAGGCTTTCAGGCTTTAATATAGCTATTAAGGTCTGGTTGCCAGTAGACTCTCATTTGACTGTGACTAAGATATTTGTTTTTCTTTTTCTTTTTTTTTTTTGCTTCAATCTTTTTATTAAGCTTCAACCCAGAGCCTTAGGCTTTTTAACATCCTCCTGTACCACAGAACTGTACCCCAAATCACCATATAATAGTAATTAGTGTTCTCTTCCCCAACCCAAACTGCTGTTTAAGGCATGTTGTTGTTTCGTGAAGACCTGTAATACTACTTACTCAGGATGATAAGGCAGGAGAATCACAGGTTCAAGATGTACCTGAGCTACAGAATGAGTTCAGACTGAGCCAGAAGAACTTACTGAGACCTGTGTCTAAATAAAAAGTAGAAAGAGGCCTGGGGAAATAGCTTGAGTGGTAGAGTGGTACCCTAATATGCACGTGCCCATATTTTAAATCCTTCAGACCACAAAATGGCACAAAAAAACATCTCTACTTAGATATATTGTTCTCCTTGCTTATTTTCCACTGTTTTATTATTATTTTAGAATAAGGTTGATATAAATATAATGAAGAGATGATGTATATGTATTAAGAAGTTAAAAGCACATGTTCTTTACTTTTTTTTCTTTTCTTTTCTTTTTAAGACAGAGTTTCTCTGTGTAGCCTTGGCCGTCCTGGAATTTTCTCTATAGGCTAGGCTGAACATGTTTTTAAGAAAAAAAAAATCCAAACTACCCCTTCTCTTAATAGTCTTCTAGGATTGAGAATAATTTCATCCCTTGGTCAAATTTCAGTTTCTTTTATAATAATATCATATGTACTTAAATTATTTGTCTACCAAATGTTAGGTAGAAAGCATAGGTATTTAAGCAACGTGTGTGCTTTTTTATATTTGCTTTTTTCATGAGTGTGTACCCTGAAGTAAATGAGCAAGGTGAGACCTGAATTATAGTGAGGGTGTCTAATGATGGGATTTTTTTAATATTACATGATCCATAAAAGCAAGCCAACAACTGAAGTTAATATTTGTTTACTAATATGTATTTAGTGCCTACTGGAGTATAGGCATGATAATAGGTGCCAAAAGGATTAACCTTAGTTTGTGCTGCAGATAACTCATCATCGCTGTAGTCCATAAATAAGAGCATTTCTATGTCATAGGAGTGCAAGATTGTAAAAGTAGATAGGATAGTGCATATAGTTTGCTCTGAGATATAACAGTTTATTTGAGATATTGGGAAAACTTTAAAAAATTAAAACAATAGGTAACTCTTTTGTATGAGTATGGCTATAGATGACTTGTTCTGTGTGATTGAAAGCAAGAGTTTCTATCTTAAAAGATCTCATATAATATGCGCTTCTTGAATTTGCTGAGTGCCATGGCATTTTAATTTTACCTATCTTTACATTATGCATATGTTTCTCTTTAGGTTTCTATATATGCTGTACCAGAAAAGATTGATCAAGTTCACCATGCCTTGGACACAACTGTAAAGCTCCTTGAATTTTATCAAAATTACTTTGAAATTCAATACCCACTTAAGAAACTGGGTAAGCTATTATTAGTGTCTTTGATTTTTAGTGCAATTTGTAATGAAGATTTGTTTCACAAATGATTTTTTAGAAAAATATTTTACCAAATTATTTTTTAAAAACCGAGAAACATTGTTTATGTTGTAAAAATTGTATTTATTAAGATTATTTACAGTCTATAAGTTTTTTAAACTTGAACTTTAAGTTACTTATATAACTTATAAGTTTATGGGGTTGTAAGAATTTGCTTAGAGCTCCATCTGGAGTTTAACTAACTTTCAAGAAATTTCCAATTCAAATATTAAAAAGTAAATTCTGGGAGCCCATGAAAGCAAGATTTAACTTCCGTTCAGTGTGATGCTGGTTTTGAAGAACATAGTGGGATTTGACCTGGGCTTTGTCTTGCTACTCCAGTCTGATTCATTGTGAGGGAAGTGGGCTATTTTTCTTTCTTTGTTTGGAGACATTAGAATTGTTAATCACAAAAGGGTTTTATCATTTCTTCCTCAGCTGACAGCCAGGTACATAGCATGTAGATCTAGAAAAATGAAAATTCTTAGTGTTTAGGATCATGGAAGATCTCATTGTCTTTGCTGGGTAGAGTATCTTGACTTAGGGTGTTCCTTAGATGAGAAATATCTCTTCATTCTTGTTATGTCCAGATTTGGTGGCCATTCCTGACTTTGAAGCAGGAGCAATGGAAAATTGGGGCCTAATTACGTTCCGAGAAGAGACTCTTCTGTATGACAATGCCAGTTCTTCAGTAGCAGATAGAAAACTGGTTACTAAAATCATCGCTCATGAGCTGGCACATCAGGTATTACCAACCAGTGCTATTACATCAAAAGCCCTAGAGTTTTAGTAAACACCTGTATATTATTAAGTACATTACTCTCCTGTGGTTTTAGTGTTGCTATTATATAGAAAATGATGCTTTTTAAATACAAACTTAATGGCCAAGGGAAAATAATATCTGTGAGAACTTCATATTTAAGTCATTTTCACATCCATTATCTCATCTCACAAATGTCTAAGGTGAGTGGTAATTCCATTTTACATGTATAAAAACTGAGACTCAGTTCTAAGAAATGATTTGTTTAAACTTAACAGCTATTAAATTTTATCATTAAGCCTTGAAGAATAAATGTATCTTCAGATTATCTTTTTTATTACCTCAGTGCTGGGGCCAAGCCCAGAACTTTGTATTTGTTGACAGTACTTTACTGCTGAGCTAAATTCCCTAACCATTGAATATAATTTTTTCCTTATTAATACATATCTGCATCACATCTAGCAACTACCAGCTGCTCAATGTAACCTTCTAGGATAGAATTTTTTCCCTCAGTTACACCCTTTCCCTTATTAAGTTAAAACCTTCTTACTGTGTAGCTCAAATTTCTCTTGCCTCAACTCTTGAGTACCAGATCATAGGCGTGGGCTCTCATACCCAACTGACCAAATTTCTTTTTCTATTTTCTGCTATAACTGGGTTCTCAATTAATGTGGGAGAAGGAGCTCTCCCCAGCATAGAGTGAAAGAATTCTTTGTATAAGATTAAAAAAAGAAAAGACTTATCCATGTACATCTCCATTCCAAAAATATTATCTCTGTTGTGCCCTAAATATGCTTTTCAGTATAGGGTGTGATATGGAAAGCTGTGAAGTGGCAGTACATGAAGGAAGACAAAAAAGCGCTGTGCCAGTCAACTCTGTCCCAGACATCATCTGTAGATGGCTGTGTGACCCTTGTAAAAACTTGTTGGCAAGCTCATAAATGAAGCTTTTTTTCTTTTTCTAATCCTGTTATTTCTGGGACCATTCATTACCACTTAGAATATTTCTCTTATTTTTTTCTTTTGTTTAGAGCATTATAACTCATCTTCCTGTTAAATATATTTTTAAGATCATATCTTAGAAAAATTAGTGATTGAACTCTCAAAAGTAATTTTGTTTTGTTGTAGTAATAACCTTATTTTTTGCTACTGATTTGAAATAAAACCCCAGACTACACTGAAAAATTTGTATACCCTATGACCACTTTTTATTGCAAGTATTTTAAAAAGTTTGTTTATTTGTGTGTGTGTCTGTCTATCTTTCTGTCTGTGAATGTATGAGTATGCGGGTGCACATGTGAAGCGAAGAAGAGAGCATGGGGTGTCCTCTTCCGTCCCTCTACCTGCCCTGAGGCAGGGTCTCTTTACAAACCTAAAACTCACATTTAGTGAGATTGGGAGCTCACAGACCACAGTGATTTGCCTGTTTGTACCTTCCTAGAGCTGGGATTGCAGATATTTGTGTAGAATTACATGATGGCTTGTTATGTGGTTGCTGAGATCCAAACTCAGGTCCTCAGAATTGCAGGGCAAGTGCTAAATGCTGAGCCATCTCTCCATACCCAAAAGAGACGCAGGAAGATCTGTTACCTTTTGCCTTCTTTTTACTACCATATGTAAGAAAGCACTTAAAGAATTCTCTGATTTCTTCTATGTGTATGTGTGTGTGTGCACGCGCGCGCCAGGTTTCTATAAGAATGTTACTCGAATCTTGTGAGAATTGTGTCTTGAACTCAGGTAATAGAAGAGAAGCATGAAATCCAGACCCTCTGACAATAGGAAAATCATTAGTTGTCATGTAAGATCGCACATATAATGGAAAATAATCTTGCTAACTTGTTATTAGATCAGATAATTATCTAAGAAGTCTCACTTTAATGAAGCAACTTAAATAGTCATTATATAGTCTAATGTATACTGTATGTTAAATTTATACACGTTTTAATAAATAAATATATTCATAGTCTTTCCTGCTTCTTTTCCCATTCAGCTAAGGTAAAATGTTGACATTTTTATTTTACTTCTAAAATAAGTTTATATAACTTTTAAAATTATTTTTTGTATAGTTTGTATAACTTTTATGTCTTTAATTACTCTGGATACAGTTTAAGGTGTTTTTATTTGATTATCTGTAATTAGCTTGACAGTTAATTCAGCTAAGAAATTCCTGTGAATATACATGTCATACTAGTTACTAGCTTGTCTTTCCTACAGTGGTTTGGTAATCTGGTCACAATGCAGTGGTGGAATGACCTGTGGTTAAATGAAGGCTTTGCAACTTTCATGGAGTATTTCTCTGTGGAAAAAATATTCAAAGAGCTCAGCAGTGTAAGTACTGTGTTTATCCTATGAGGAGGGAATAGGAAGGTTATGAGTTATTTACCATGTATTTTCTATGCATTTGAGGTAAGAAAATATTTTTAGAAAGCTATAGCCACATCTATAATTCTGGAGATTTTACAATTAGAATCACACTCTTGTTTATTGTTGTAGTTCATTGAATGTTGAAATAGTTATGTGTGATCATATTTTTTTTTTACTTTAGGATTAATATTTTAACTGCTACATTTTTTGATGTGGCTTTTTTCTGTCTGAAGGAATTTGGATAAAGTTGGAAAATTTGTTTTTTTAAAACTTAAAATATTTCTATAAAGAGAAATGAAATGAAGACTAACTTCAATATTGCTTTTCATATAGTCACTGAGTGCATTCTTCTGGCAGTTCTTAAACAGCATATAAGTTGTTAAAATAATAAATGAATAAATAAATAAGCTGTCCTTGCTGTGTACAAACCACGTCATCCTGTTCCAAAGACTTGAATAACATCCTCTTATAGAGAGCTATTTTGCTGTGAGTTGTGTCATTAGAGTTTGGAGATGTTTCCTGTACTCACAGATGTTCAGACATAGTAGGCCATAATTTGACAGATATTTCTGAAATAATTCAAGCATTATTGGGCAGCTGAGGGAAAGCATGAACATGGGTCCCTCAAACTATAGGAAAACCTCCCATATAGAAATGTTTTCAACCCTAAAATTCTGTGACTTGCTGTTAGACTCCCTACAGACATTATTCAGGTTCTTGAAATAATACTCTTAAGAATTTCCAGTTTGACATTTCTGTATACAGGGCTTGTTTAAAACTTCAAGTAATTTTCAGTTGGATTACTAAGTAGTGTTAAGTGTGTTACTTAATTAGCAATGAAATACACAGTTTCACCACTTGGGGGTGCCCAGAATGCTTAAAATTCTAATATGCATTCTAGGGACACTCTTGGCTGAGCTATGCTTTCAGACTGAGTTGTACTTTATATGAAATAACCTTAAGTAAGAATTGTATGTTATTTTAACAGAAACTCAAGGTAAGGACCAAGTTTCTGTCCTAAGTTTCAACTTTTATTTTAAAAATGTGCTCTAATCTTGGTTGAATGAATATTTATCTTGGATATTCAGATTTGGAAATTCTCTTTCATTAGTTGTAGATTCTTAATTTTAAAGTTGTGCTCCTCATTTGGAAATGCTAATTCTTAAGTCCTTCAATTTTAAATACAGTTTTAAATTTAAGGAATATTTATATACTGTATTTTTAGTAGTTTATATGCTAAAATTTAGTAAGCCCAGAATTTTTTATCCTGTAGCAATTTTCATAATCTGTATAAATGTATAATTGCATTTATACTGGTAATGACTTCCTACCACTTTATTTTTTTACTAGTATATTTACATAATCTGTATAAATGTATAATTGCATTTATACTGGTAATGACTTCCTACCACTTTATTTTTTTACTAGTATGAAGACTTCCTAGATGCTCGATTGAAAACCATGAGGAAAGATTCCTTGAATTCATCCCATCCAATATCATCATCTGTTCAGTCTTCAGAACAAATAGAAGAGATGTTTGATTCTCTTTCCTATTTTAAGGTATTACTGTGCACAAAGAAAAGTACTTTTTTTTGAGACAGGGTTTCTCTGTCCTGGAACTCACTCTGTAGACCAGCCTGGTCCGATCTGGCTGACTCTGCCTGCCAAGTGCTGGGATTAAAGAAAGGCTTGCACCACCACCACCCAGCTAAGAAATATACTTTTAATAGACTTTAAATTCATTTTGTAAGTCATAAAACAGCTTAATTCATATTAAAAATTAAATAATATTGCTTTGGGGGTATCCTATTATACTGTTTAAATTTTAAACATGTCAATCTGTTTAAACGTTTGTCTTAACTTTTGTGAGTGTTTGTTTCTCTGTCTCCCTCTTAGTCACTGTGACTAGTATTCATGCAGTGAAGCAGATTCTATAAGAATTCATCTTTTAAAGTTAGTTTTATCTATTGTTCTATAAGTAGAATGTGTTCTGAGAAAAGAAGGACCTGAGCAAAGCCCTTTACTTTGTTACTCAGAATTGAGGTATTTTCCAGAATCAAGATCACCAAAATAATTAAGCAAAAAGGTTATTTTAATAATTGACGATTATGATTACCCTTCAGGGTGTGAAGTATAAGCACCAGGTTTGTGGATGGAAAGTAGAAGCTCTGTTGGAATCTGAGCAGGTTGGAGAACAGAGGAAGTGTGGTACCAGTGTTACTCGAATTTATAATGTCAGAGGATGATGGTAAAACCAAGTAGCCTTTTTTATTCTCGATTAGCCCTTTGTGTTTGATTGCCAAATTACTTGACTAGTAAATCCCTGTGCTAGATAGAGAAGTAAACACATTGAACATTTGAGGATAAAACCCATATTATAAAAAAGCTCAAAATTGGGTGGTAAATACATGTGGAAGAGTAAGAGAAGTTGTATGTGCTGAACTAGTACAGAGAATTTATGCATGCTGAAGAGATAATATTCTGAAGAAGAGATTTGAAATGTTTCTAAGAACACAAGTAACAGAGTGGGGCATGAATGGAATAGTGTGCTCTGCATGGAAGCATCAGGAGTGCTGATGGCTGGGGCAGTGACATTTATGCAGAGATGGGGTCAGGGTGAGTTGGGAAGGTAAGAAAGGAAGCATGAGCCTCAGCTGCAGCAGGGCCTGAATGACAGGAGAAATCTAGGCATTTTTTAATATAAGGATGACTTGTTTAAACTTGATATTTAGAAAACTTAAATTGGACTCAATTTATAAAGTGGATTACAGTAGGGAGGAAACGAAAATGAGACGAGACACTGAGCATCAGACATGCAGTGGGAACATTCAAAATGAGTGCTCATAACAATGAGAAGAAAATAGATCTAAAAGTAAGATGAGTTTTTGAATTTGAAGAACTTGGTGGGTGACAGGGTAAGGCAGAAATGTTTTCCAGATTCAAGCCTTCATCAGGAAGGAAGGAAATTATACTACTTTTAACAAAAAATTAGCAGTTTAATTTGGTCTAAAAATATATACACTAGTTTCCCTTTATCTGAAGTTTTATTTTCTGTGGCTTCAGTTACCTATTACTAACCATCCTATGAAGAATATTAAAAGGAAAATTCCAGTAATAAGCAGTTCATAAATTTTGAAGGCATGTCATTCTGAGTTATGGAAAAGTTCATGCTGTCCTGCCTTGGTACAAGTCAACCATTTCTTCAGTGCCTCAGTGCTGTGTGTCTCTCCTACCTGTTCATCACTAAGTACATCTCAGTTATCAGATCAACTGACTCAATGAGGGCCTATGGCCAGTATCTCTTACTTTATTTGTTAATGATCCTTAATGCACAATATGAGTCTGAAATTTAGAAGTAAAATATAGTTAGATATATGAATCAGGAGGCTAAAGCCCCTAGAGTTGAAAGCAATGAAAAAGCAAATTTAGGTGGGCAAATGGCAGGGCACACCAAACTTTAGTAATTGGGAAGATAAGATTCAGTAAAAAAAAAAAAAAAAAAAAAAAAAAAGACCATGGATTGGAGATAAAATTAAGAACACTATCCCAAGGCTAGGCCTCTGAAGACTTTCAAGCAGGAGTGGGAAATCAATAATATTAACTTCTATCCGTGCATTGTTGATAAGGCAAGTAAGAGAAGTGAGATTGATCTGGCACCAGAAATTCACCAGTGACCTTGGTTATGGTATTGCTAGTAGACTAGCAGTTCATCTATGGTATAAAAGAACATGGGAAGAGAGCAAATGTTGATGACAGTAGAGTTTACTACAAATGAGAAGAAGAACTAGTGTGATAACTAGAGGAGGCATGAAGTTAAGGAATGGTAGAGAGTCATTGATGTGTGTGTGTGTGTGTGTGTGTGTGTGTGTGTGTGTGTATAAGAGAATGTTTAACAGTGTGTGCTTTGTTAATGGGAATATTATAGTATGGAGGAGAAAGTTCATCATGTAGAAAAAAAGAAGGGACTATTAAGAATGCTTAAATTTATAGAATACATATAGTTATAGATGAAAACAGTGGAATAGCTATTAAATTTATCTATACTTATAATCTTGATGACTTGATAGTGCTACATTTTTTTTTTTTTTGGTTTTTCAAGACAGGGTTTCCCTGTGGCTTTGGAGCCTGTCCTCTTGTAGACCAGGCTGGTCTCGAACTCACAGAGATCCGCCTGCCTCTGCCTCCCGAGTGCTGGGATTAAAGGCGTGCGCCACCACCGCCCGGCCTACATTTTTATTCAAACACTGTTTAATGTCTGCTGCTAGGCATTGTAGTAGGCACTATTTTCTGTAGTTGTATCTTTGAATTGTTCACCCAACTAGCCTTCAGTATAGAAGAGATAAACATAAACCAGATACAGAAAATAATATCAGCTGCAAATAAAGCAATGTGACTTCTCTCTCAATTCAGAAAAGACACCAAACAGGTAGTTGCTTCCTGGTTAGAAAAGTAATGTGTGTGAGGGGGTATAGTAATGCCCAAACACTTTCAAGCCTAGCTATGGAATCTTAGTGTTTGCTTGTTCCTCTATATATCCATTAGTATAAATATCCTTCAGAAGAAGAAAGATCCTGATTATTTCTACAACATGGGAGGCTAAAATTAGAATAATTGCTACCATCAGAGAGATTTTTGAAAGCTCTGCTAACTAATTGTGACTTCCTTGGTGTATGTACATGGATACAGCTAGCACTTTCAGAACTGGAGGTGGGAGATGAGATGTCATAGAAAATTTGTCATGTGCTTCTACTAAAAATACACAAATATTTACCATTTTAATACTGACATGAAAGCAACGTACACTGATAGACCACAAAGAATGGCTCATGATAGATTTAGTGTGCATATGAATCTAACTCTCTTTGTTAATGTTTATATCTTTAAATAATTGTATTTGAACACAGTTTACGTCTATGTATACAGACTAATAATGTACTATACCTCTGTTGTATATATGAAATCTTGTGATTTAGAAATAATATATTTTCAATTTAGATTCTTGCTCCTATGGCCTGCAATAGTCCATTATTTTCTCCACGTTTTTTCAATTTTTGGACAGGGAGCTTCTCTCTTGTTGATGTTGAAGACTTACCTTAGTGAAGATGTGTTTCAGCATGCTATCATTCTTTACCTGCACAATCACAGTTATGCATCCATTCAAAGCGATGATCTCTGGGACAGTTTTAATGAGGTAAGTGATCTGGATAGTTCAGTCCTGTCTATGAACTATAAGAGGTCCTCTGTTTATATTTCTATTACACATATACATGGTACCAATGATAGTTATGTAAAAGAGAGAAGATAGAGCTTAGCATATAAATATTTGTTATTAAAGTCAAGAAATGAAAATACTGTTTATTGTTACAAAAAAAGGATCTGGCCCTGGGTAGCTATAATTATTCTGTACCTTAATCTCCATTGCTTTTGTTGGGTAAGGAAAATTTTTTTTCTCAGTATTAATGAATATTGCATATTTTTGATATTTTATTTTTTGCAAAAATTTATTTTCCTATATGTTTTCTAGTTTTTCTACCTTCAGTTAATGATACTATATGGAACCTTATGAATCTCTTGATTTGGAGGCTAAGATTCTCAGGAGATGATATATCACAAGATGATTTGATGTGGTATTCCCCTCTGTATGCTATGAAAACACATCAATGAATACCATAAGTTACATACTTCTCTTGAGTTGTTTCTCTCTTTGGAATTTGTTACACTTCTATTTTCTAACAAGCAGTGTAATTAGGTAGAAGGTATTCTTCAGAGCAGTGTATGAACCCAGCATGTCTGTGGTACATATGTTGGCTGAGCAGTTCTCATAGGCTCAAGTTTGTTATTCTAATTTAAATTGGTGGTTCTTTGTGCTTTTCAAGATCACAGATGTATCTGAAAATCTGATAAAGTTCTTGTCATTTGCCTTAGAAAAACCACATACATGCAAGACATCACACATAGTTTCAGAGTCTTATGGATGCTGAGTCAAGAACTCCTTTGTTTGAGTGTGTCTCATTTATTCTTGTTTGCCCATTCTGAATTGTTTGTATTTTCTAGTATTAAGTTTTTGCCCAGAAGATAGGACTTCCCTACTGATTTCTGTTTGAGATAAGGAATTAAGTCTTATTCCCTAACACCTGCTTCTGTATTATTTTTTTATCCAATCATATGTTGTCATTTCAGTGGAGAGCTATCACTTACTTAGTTCCCATTCATACATATTTTGACATTTGGAACATATGCCTGCCTTTATCACTCACTGCAAATAGTGATGTTGTCCCATCCCAACCTAGTTCCTTTTTTTTTTTTAGCATTCATATCAAACTGTATACTAGTCTCTTCTTTAAAATTCTCAAAGTATCGTCAGAGCCATAAGATTAATTCCTCAATGAAAATGGAAAACATTGTTCTCTACTTTTGTTCTTAAGCAGCATGTGGTGCTTGAGGTAGAGCCTTCCTTAGTGATGTAATAGTGTAGGTTTTATGATGTGGTAGTGGCTTGAATTTACACCTATGTGTAATCCAGAAGAGTGAGCTAAATCATAAAATTTAGCCTTCTTGCTTTAAAGAGACCACTGTGTGTGTGTGTGTGTGTGTGTGTGTGTGTGTGTGTGTGTGTGTGTGTATCTCTTCTTGATCATTGATACCTGGTATCTTTGGGGTTCATGAGCTTTACAGGGTCTAATAACATGAGACATCAGATTTTAGGTTTTGCAGAAAAGTTAATTTATTTTGGGAAAATAAGGTCTATGATCATCAAAAAGAATTTGCTGTTGTTCTCTAAGAGACTTGGTTAAGGGACTAGAGTTTTCTGCAGCTGGCATTGACCTCATAACCTTGTAGCTCTCCCCCAAGACTGGTTCTTTAAAAGCCTGACATTGAAGAAGCAAAAAAAAAAAAAAAAAAAAGAGGAGTCTGGGCTGCTTCTCAGGACTGAGTGGCAGTGCTTTCATCCTGTACTACTTCTCACTAGTTGTGTCTTTGAAATTGTAGTTCTGTGGCTTGAAAGTACACTTTCATCTTCTGTGGATTCTAATGTTAAATTCTACAGGTAGGTAGCACACTTGCTACTTTTCAGCATGGTACCACTCCTGCCTTATGTAACACTCACTTATATTCCAAGCTAGTTTATTTTTTAAATGTACACTCAGCTCAGCATCGATTCTTTGTGAACTTCATGAAGTACATTAGGGAAAAGGAACAGGCAAATTAAACTAACACTTTTAAACAATTTTATCATTAAGCAAAATTAATTCTTCTTAATTGAATAGGTCACAAACAAAACACTAGATGTAAAGAAAATGATGAAAACCTGGACCCTACAGAAAGGACTCCCAATAGTGACTGTCCAGAGGAAGGGGACTGAACTCCTTCTACAACAAGAAAGATTTTTTCTAAGCATGCAACCAGAAATTCAGGCTTCAGATGCCAGGTAATTTCCTTCTTTCTTCCCAGCCCTCTCGTTTCCACCTTCAGGTATAAGGGTTTTAGATGTCTTATAACCATCATTCTTGTGAAACCTAATGAGGGCTTTTAGTTAGTGTCCTGAATCGTCAAGTCCTAAATAAATAGATGACATATTAGGAAGAGAACTAATCCTCCAATGTTTTACTTCTGCAGCTACCTTTGGCATATTCCAATATCCTATGTCACTGATGGAAGAAACTATTCAGAATATCGATCAGTTTCACTGCTGGACAAGAAATCAGGTGTGACAATAGTTAATTCCTTTCTGATAAAAAAATTACTAATAATGTAATTTTAAAAATTTGACCATAGGGCAAATAATAGTTTTCATTTTACAGTGTGTAATTCTCTGATCTAGTGTCATAAATAATTATTTAGTACTTTGCTACAATAAGACTGACTGTTTATATGTATAGAATTGGCTTTTAGTTGTAAGAAATAAGGTTAAGAAGTTGCAAAGAATATTATGACACTTTTATTGTTAAGTACTGAATAAATATTTTATGTTTTAAAATAAGTAAAAGAGCCAGAGCATTTGCTTTAAGTGTTATTTACTTCCAAGTGCTAGTCTGGGGTCAGTGCATTTAACAGGCATTTTATAGATTATTTATATGCATAATAAAGGTTGATTTATAACTTAGATTTATAGTAAATGTTCATTATAACATATCCTGTAGACATGTAGGTAGCTGGACTTTCTTTGGACCACCAGCTCCCAAATAATAACATTGAGACTTCTTATTAATTATGAAAGCTTGGCCTTAGCTTAGACTTGTTTCCAACTAGCTCTGAAAATTTAAATTTATATTAATCTGCGCTCTGCCACAAGGCTCATGACCTCTCCTCAGTGCAGTATGTCCGACTTCTTCTGTGCCTCAAGGTGAATTCCCCACCTCTCAGATTCTTCCCCCAAGTTCCTCTGTCTCCCTGAAATGCCCACCTGTCCTCTCCTGCCTAACTACTGGCCATTCAGCTCTTTATTAACGCAATCAGGAGGTGCCTTAGCAGAAACACATCTTCACACTGTACAAAAAGATTATCTCACAACACATGTCCTTTTTTTGGTAATAAAAAATGGAATAAGGAACTATCATAACAAAAAGATAGTAAATCACAACAGTGACAGAGGCTGAGTATCCCTAATTGAGCTTCGTTATAACAGTCAAAATATTTCATAATTTAGATCATTTTAGGTTTCAGATTTCCAGATTTGGAATGTTCTACTAGTAAAATCTGTGCAAATAGCAGAAAATCTATAATCCTTCGAGATTTGAAACACTTCTGGCCGAGGCTTTTCAAACAAGAGGCAATTGGTCTGTATGTGTTTACCCATAAGCTATCCATAAAAAGCTACTAAGTATAATTTCTAACCATTTGTGAATACATCTGTGATACCTACACATATTTCATTTTAATTACATCACAAAAGAACATAAGACTCTTGGGTTCTATGATATGTTTTCAAATCTACATTTTTGATAGGTAAGTAAAGCCCAATTGCCTGATTCACACCGTGCCTCTCCCATTTCCACTTAACCGGCTTTTAGATGAGGTATTTGGCTCTGAGCCTACTCTAAAATAGGGTTGTGATAAGGATTTTTAGAGTTTATTTACATGGAGTGCCCAAAATCATGTCTGGTGTATGTTAAGTTCATGTTAGACATCATTGCTAAGGTGCTTACTAAAGAACCTTTAGGCATAGTGTATCTGCATTACATAAATTATGGAAAAAGTTTTCTCATGCTATCATAAGTTTTTTTTTTTTTTTTTTAGGATTTGTTCCAAAATCTTTTTTTTTTCATTTTTTTTTTATTATTGTTCAAAGAAGAATTTACATTTACTCCCCTTGTTCCCGGCCCTCCCGCTCCCCCACTACCCCACTACCCTCCCCCTGCTTCTTCAAGATGGGGCAGGATACCCTGCCCTATGGGAAGCCCAAGGCCCTCCCCCCTCCATCTCGGTCCAGGAAGAAGTGCATCCATATAGAACAAGTTCCCAAAAAGCCAATACATGCAGAAGAGCTAGGTCCCTATCATAAGTTTTTTTGTTCTTTCTTTGTCAGTTTTAAATTTTTTACTTGAAATCATTATGTACATATGATTTCCTTATCTTTCCTTTAAAACATATATATGGTAATTGACACAGTCTTTCAATTATACCCATGATTCATCAATTTTTATTAAAAATATTTCCTAATAAAAATATCATGTTAAGATATTTTCCCCCATTTTGTCTTTTTTTCTTTTTATTAGTGCTTCTCAAAATTGGGGCTATTCCCTTTTGTGATTGGATACTCAAAACTAAGTTACTCGTCTGTGCTGTGGTAACAGTGGAAGCTGTCATTTCATTGCAGCTTTGCCACACTCTGCAGAGAGTCACAGGA
Organism: Dicrostonyx torquatus; assembly: GCA_028555095.1. Classification (NCBI taxonomy): domain Eukaryota; kingdom Metazoa; phylum Chordata; class Mammalia; order Rodentia; family Cricetidae; genus Dicrostonyx; species Dicrostonyx torquatus. The sequence goes on along the minus strand of JAQHUG010000694.1, from coordinate 179,420 downwards.
CCTATGCATCAGTCTCACATTTGAAGTCCTCAGAGCAGAAAATGATCCCACCATCTCTTTGATTAATGTGTGAAAAAGTGCTGCTTTCCCTGGTGAAACAGAACTCTAAAGATTACTCTAAAGGCGTACTCTGAGCTGAGGGAGATGAATAACCTTCCCCTCTGTGCCTTCAGCAGTAAACAGAGCATTTAAAAAGACCCAACAAGGAAAATTTGCAGGCTTCTGAATACTATTTAAATTTTCGCTGGTATTAGAAATAAGCAGTAAGAAATCTGCTCCTGTCTGTTCTTTAAAAAAACTCTGTTTATATGTGTGTGGTGAACTCTATTTAAGATTTATGCTGTATAAAATAGCTCCAACTTCCCTACTTAGTCCTTACACTAGTCAACACTGTTACCGAAACAGAATAACAAATAATTTAAAGGGGGGAAGATTTATTTCAGCTCAGTGTTTCACCGGCTTTGGGAGATGGGGAGGAGAAGAAAAACACTGACAAGTTACATCTTTTGGAAACATTCCAAAGTAGTAACCTACTTCTTCCTCATAAGTGCCCATTCTCTACCAACTTATCAGTGAGTTAACTAGTGACTTCTTAATGATTAAAGCCTTCAACTCAAGAGTGTAGGAGGGACATATTATATACATGAACCATAGCCTCCCTCCTTTCCTGTCCCCACTATGCTTTCTCTTCCCCTCTTCTTCACTCTTCCCCCTTTCGCTCTTCCCCTCTCTCCTTCCCCTTCACCTCCATGTGTTTCCCTTCTCTTTCCTCTTCCCACTACCTTCTCCCTCTTCATCTATTTCTCCCTCTGTCTCCCTTTTCTCCCTTTTCCTCTCTCCTACTCCCTTTCAATCTCCCTTACCTGATGTACTCTAATTTTGCTGCACAGAAATTTTTTTGCAGCGTCTTAACAAGCAAAACTGTCTATTGTGTTTAGATCCTTTTGTGTGTTGTTGTCTCTCCTTGAACACCCTGACTCCCCTTCCCTTGACCTCCTCCCTTTCATTTCTCTGCCCTTAGCCATGGCTTGTTCCAGTCTGCATCCCAAGACAAGGTAGATTCCACTTTATAGTTTCAAATAACATTTTGTACTTTTCACTCAGAGTATTCTGTAAGTACTATCCACTTGTGTCTCTCTCCGTGTTATATTTATCTCCCACTGAGGGTAAATATTGTGGTTTATAAATTGCTTTAATGAACTTAGCATGTAGTAGGTACATAAACAATTACTGAATGAATAAATGAAATCACTGAATGTTAATTTTGACTATAAAACCATCTAAGGAAAAATACTGAAAGCCAAAAGAAATGCCTTATTTCCCTTCACTGAAAAGACTCATAGTAAAAGGGAATATTTAAAAAAGGAATAAAATTGTTGAATCTGAGACTGGAACTGGACCAATTTGATGTAAGCAACATCTGTTTCCTGTTAGTAACTATGTAGATCTTCAGTGGCTGTTGCTGCTTTAATTTCTGCCAGTTCAAATTTAAGAGTGCATATTGAAAACACACTGCTCTTAGGAGAAAATGTTTGACCCTGTGGACAGTTGAATATTCTTGGCTCCTAATACCCCAGTAGTAATTGCTCTCAATTTAGTTGGATTTTAATTTTTTCTATCCTCAAAATGTAGCAGAGAAATTACAATTAGATTATTTTGTCTGTGTCTTGTCATTTAAAATTAAATTGCTCAGTCTTTATTATACAATAGACTGAAAATTGAACTGCTAATCTGTTAATGATTATAATAAATTAAAAACATATGAGAGTAGTCTCATCTCATCTACATTTGAACTGGCAACCTGTTAGGTCTCTTATTAAAACAATTATTTTTGATACCTATGTTTTTGAGGTCCTGCATTCTAGTTCATTCAGAAGACATGAAAGGTCTCTCCTTCTGTTGTTGGCTGTGTTGCTTATGTTCTGGCAACTTGATGACAATAATAATATACTCCCAGCTGCATTTCTTGTCTCCGCCATCTGGAGTTGGCCATGTTTGTAGTATTCATCAGTAAAAATAGTCATTATGTCACCATTTCCTGAACCTATCCAATGAGACAATTGTCATACTTATCATTTTTAAGTCAGTGGAGATAGGGCTATGTGATCTTCTTTCAGAGAATTTGTTTTTAAAAGCTCCATGAATAAGAGCATATGACCAAATCGGACTCTCTGAATGTGGCTGCCAATGGGGACTGACCAAGAAGCCAATGATAATGGCACAGGGACCTATCTCTTCTGCATGTATTGGCTTTTTGGGAACCTATTCTATATGGATGCACACCTTCTTGGACCGGGATGGAGGGGGGAGGGCCTTGGGCTTCCCACAGGGCAGGGTATCCTGCCCCATCTTAAGGAAGCAAGGGGAGGGGGTGGGGTAGTGGGGGAGCAGGAGGGCCTGGGACAAGGGGAGTAAATGTAAATTTTTCTTTTAACAATAAAAAAAAAGGAAGAAAAAAAAAGCTCCATAGTAGATTCTGCTTGCAAATCCAAATGGAAAATATTGATACTTTTTGGATTAGCTAATTATACAATTATTCCCATCAGTTATAAGCCTATTTATAATGTCTTTAACCTGGAACCATGACTTTTTTCATCACAAATATTCCTCAGAACTCCATACTACTCTGGAAAAAAGAAATGAATTTATTTCATCTAACTGATCTTTCCTGTCTGTTATTATGACAGAAATAAAAGAAAAAAATAATATTGAATCTTTTAATAGAGAAGAATGATAGTTTTATTAAGGTGTAATTAGAAACATTTCCATCTTCATAACATCAAAATATCATCAAAATTAGAGTAATAAAAGGAATCAGATAAATTTTAATAATTCATTCTTTTGAACTTGATGAACTATAAGTAAAGCTTCAAGTACTAATATATCTTTCATTTTTAGAATGTGTTTCTAAAACACCTATTATAAAAATAATTCACTATACAAGTATTGTGATGGGGAAGTATTTTAAGTAATGTTTTAAAATAGGAGACTGGCTAAAGTAGGACAAGTCCTGAAATGGAAAGTTGGACAGTTGGGTATTGCGTATGAATACAGTGGAAGTGAAGGGGTTGGGAAGTCTTAAAGGTAAAAACACAGGATGAACATCAACACATATAGGACAACTGTAGGAAATGCTACATTAATTAAAACAAGTATATGAAAAACATGACAATAAATATACTCCATATGGTATCGTTGGTTTTGATTAGTTTTTTTTCTTTTTTTAAATTAATAAAAATATTTTTTATTTTAAGATAATAAGATAAATTTATCATTCAGACTTTAATATGATTTGAAACTATTTGTAATGACTTTAGTCATTTATTCATTTCATTTGGTAGGTACCTGGTAGGTACCTCACTATATCAACTGAGAGGTTAGCAGTAAAGGATCAGTGAGCACACAGGGCTTTTGTTCTAGCAAATCATCACCTCAAGGTCTTTCCAAGCATGATCTCCTGCTGCACCTACATCCTGTTGTCAACTTTTAATAATATTTTTATTAGTAATTCTAAGCATATTGAAAATTTATCAGTATATTCTGTAGTCAGTTGCTTGTTGTTTGCATATTCTGTCCCCTCCTCCCCCAAAATTGGCATTTTTAACAATTCTCTCAAAACACACGCACACGCATGTACATACACACATATATATGTATATTTGTGTTAAAAAACACTTATCACTATTCTGTTATTTTTAACTCAACTGTTTCTTACCTTGTGCCTAACAAAACCTTAAGCCTTTCCTTGAAGTATTTTCTAAATGACATTTTTTTCTTAACTAGTATAGTAAAAGACAAAAGTTGAGGAGGGACATATTTTGTATAGTGCACCCATATTTTAGCTGTTGCTCCACTCTTCACACCATCCTTTTCCACCATCTCTCTCCTATGCATATTTTCTTAAGATTTGTGTATTCTGAAGTCACTTAAAACAATGGCATCTTAGGCATCTTTTATTTTATGAAGCCTCTCCAGACTGCCCTTCAGAGTGAAATATTTCTGTTTGCTTCCATGGAATAGTTTGTTTTCTTTTTCCACCAGTGACACTTAAGTGATATTATATCTAGATGTTTCTATCAGACCTTAAAAACAGGTCTCTCTGTTCTCTTCATCATTTGATCTCCAGTGCCTGTCCTAGAGCTAATAATTTATGAGGATTAAATGATGTTTAAATGAGTGACTAGCAAACTTCACTGATGTGTGACACATACTGTACCAGCATGCAGGCATTTAGTTTCTTAAAAGAATCATAAATATGAAAACATGCTTTGTTAACCAAAAAAAAAGCCCCCTATTGTTTTTTCTCTTATTGTTTTAATTTTTCCTCTCTTTTAGATATCATCAATCTTACAGAACAAGTACAGTGGGTCAAAGTCAACACAAATATGACTGGCTATTACATTGTTCACTATGCTGATGATGACTGGGCAGCTCTAATCAATCAGTTAAAAAGAAATCCTTATGTTCTCAGTGACAAAGATCGAGCCAACCTCATCAATAACATCTTTGAACTTGCAGGGTAGAGTATGCTTGATTTACATTGTTAATTTACATTGTCATTTTTTTAAGATGTTATTGCAGTAAGAACAAGTCAGAAAACATTTTGAAATAACAAGTATATATTGACTGTTAGGTATAGTTTTAGAAGATTTTGAAAATATAGGCATGTTTATGGCTTTCAGAGATTTCATAATGTATTGGAAATACCAACTGTAAACACATTGAATAGATAGCATAAAACAGGATCAACTATTAGTTCGAGAATAGATACCAACAAGCAGGATACATTGTTCAGTAAAAATGTTGTAGGAATTCAAATTTCACATTAATTCATGAGAGAATTATCTTCAGAAGTAGTTGGCTTCTGTCTAAAGCTTAGTGCTAACCTATTTATTGAATAGCATATCTCTCTCTCTCTCTCTCTCTCTCTCTCTTTCTCTCTCTCTCTCTCTCTCTCTCTCTCTCTCTCTCTCTCTCTCTGTTCTTTCCCTTCCCTTCCATAACCACAAAATAAATATCCAACCTCACTCTGCAAAAAAAAAAAGTTACTCACTGTAAACTCAAAATGGACCTTGTCTTAACAAATGTGGCAGATTTATCACAGCAAGAAACGAAATATGTCTGTTTTCTGATTCAAATACTGTCTGATTCAGATAGGGAGTATGACACTCCCAATCATGTGGTAAATTGAAGTTATTAGTGAATAAAATCAATAGTAGTCATCTTTTACTACTTTTACTAAGTCAGTAGCAAATAATAGGTGACTTCTAAATCCAAAAATGAGCTATTGTATATCTCTGTTAAAATGCATCTTTACCTGTGAGCCACTTAAATATAATTACATGAGTCTAACTTTGCCTAATGTTCCTATAGAAGTTTCTTCTCTGAAGACTCACTGACTCACCTTAAAGTTTCCCTCCATGTACATGAAGTTTTGTGTATCTCAGCAAATTTACACTTCCTATTCATTTATTCTTTAGCCTTGGCAAAGTGCCTATTCGGATGGCATTTGATTTGATTGACTATCTTAGAAATGAGACCCACACTGCACCCATCACTGAAGCCCTGTTCCAGACGGGCCTCATCTATAACCTCCTGGAAAAACTGGGACACATGGACCTGGCCTCAAGATTGGTGGTAAGTCTTCCTTTTTTCAGTTTCTTTTGTGACTTACCTTTAATACTGTTACTTGAATTTCTATTCAGGTCTTAACAGCCTTTTAAAAAAATGAAACAGGGCTGGAGAGATGGCTCAGCAGTTAAGAGCACACCAACTCCAGCCGGACAATGAAGGAACTAGCATAGTACCAAACTAGACCCTTGGAATGTTGGTGACAATTTTATGGCTGGGGCAGACTGGAGGGCCATTGGCAGTGGCACCAGGATTTATCCCTACTGCATGTACTGGCTTTTTGGGAACCTATTCTCTTTGGATGGATTACTCAGCCCAGATATAGTAGGAAGGGCCTTGAACCTTCCCCAAATCAGTGTGCCTTACCCTCTCTGAAGAATGGATGTGGGGTAGGGTGGTAGTTAGGTGGATGGAATGAGAGGAGGAGAGGGAGTTGGAACTGGGATTGGTATGTAAAGTGAAAAAAAAGATAGTTTGTTTTCTTTTTTAAAAAAATAGAAGAAATTATTAAAAAAGAAATCAAATGGTTAGATTCCAATTTCTTTAATTTGCTCATTGTAAAAATCTCCACTCTGGATGAAAAATGCCAATTCTTATGATGAAGAGTTGGTTCAGCTTTTATATGAAATAGTATTGTTTGAATATCAAAATATAGACATTTGACTGCTATCAAATGGAGCCATCTGAAAGGAAAATATCTTTGGGAACCCTCTTTTGTTTTTACACACATTAAAATAGGGTCTTTTAGAAAATAGATCTATTAATTTGTTAGTGGTCTTTTTAAAATGCAGTATGTTCTGAAAATTACCTGCTTGGGAGTTGTTTCTGACTACCCTCCCATGGGTAATGATGCTGGTACGTAGCAGTGACTGTACCAGTTTCCAAGGAGTCTTCGACTTAGTATTAGACTTCACCTTAAAACAATCACCTGATAGTGTTCAGCTGTTACTTTTGATACTTCAACAATAATTAAGATGGTATATTAGTTTCCTAGTATTGCCTTAATTTATTACTACAAACTTGATATACAGAAATAGCAGGAATTTGTTTATTATGCCTCGGAAGGCTAGAAGTTGAGGTGTTGGCAGGGTCGACTGTCTTGTAAAGGATAATCTACTACCTATCTTTCTCTTAACTTTAAGTGAATGCTAGCAATCCTTGTGTTTCTTGTTTAAATTACTGTCATTCCTGTCCTATCTCTGTTGACAATGCACTGTACTGTGTTTCTGTACCTCATTTTGACAGTTGTCATAGATATACAAACCCTTAGGTTAGACCCCATAGTAACCCTGTATAGCTTTATTTTCACTTGGTTATGTCTACAGAGACACTATTCCCAGTTATGTGAACTGGGGGAAGGTACACTACTCCATGTGATATCAGTAGGAGCAGACAATACTACTACACATCACTCATTTTTACGACTCTTGAAGGACACTGATTTGAAGGATTTTTAAAAAATACCCTAAAGGGAGGCAGAATGTCTGCCTGTTCTAAAGCTATCTAGGTAGTTAGTTCCATGGTAGCAGAAGAGCCTTTCTTCCATGTACTGTTCTCTGTTCTATCTAAGATTAGTCTTAGGAAGCACTTGTTAATTATCTCAAGCTATTCCTTTGCTGAAATTGCAGATTGTGTCTTTGGAATATTTTCCTATTGGTGTTCAAGTAACTTGTCTCTTGTTGCATCTTCATCCTCTGTGATTTCAGGTATTTGTTTGGAATGTATTATAGACTAGAATTCAGGGAACTGATGAGTAACAGGCAAGGATGGGAGACTTAGTGTCTGTTTCTAAGTCTTGGACCCTTTTAGTACTATTACACCTTAAATTCGTAGTTAAATACCAAGTTGACTTTAGTTCACAAAGAAGGGAAGCTTTAAAATTCTTGTTTATTCTTAGGGGATTTTGATAGCATCAAAACTATTACCACTTTGTAGTTAGGAAGTGGAATGGCAGGCATTTTCAAGCCCTTGAGTCAAATATTCAAGTGCATTGGTATTTAATATTGGTGTCTGATTAATATTTATGTCTTTATAACCAGAACACTATACAGATTAATTTGTCATTTTGTTATGAAAGTTATGCTTGATGTACACAGCATTCTGTGGAGTATGCTGTGGTATGGTGGATAGAGTCTGGAGGTACACTTGAATTGTGTTAAATCGTTAACATCTGAAGTTAATGTCTGGTTTTAGCCATATTCCTGTTTTATAACTTACAAATCTGTCATTCTCTTACATGTGAATCATTGGTGGGATAAACCTTTGCAATAAAACTGACAATTCACTTTTAAGAAATTTCATTAACTTGGGAAAGAACCTCCCTGAGTGTATTGATGTAAAATTAAAACAATAAATCAAAATTTAATATATAGCAAGTGTCAGCATCTTTTCCTGTTTTATTTTTAAAATAATTTTGTTACTGTTGCTGCATTTTATTGCTTATGTGACACATCTCTTTATTACCTTCTTCTTCTTGCGATTCTTAATGAAAATAGTGTTAAATCCTGTTTAATCACCTTAACTTCAAGAGGCTAATTTAGAAACCATATGAAAAGTGTATTTCATTTTATGAGACAAAGGCAACTTAAGGCACCTGCTATGCTCTTATTAATATAAGTAATATTGAAGACATAACCTGATTCACTTATTTAAATAGTCACATTTAAAATAGCAGGATTTTCTTTTTTAATTTTTATTGTTAAAAGAAAAATTTACATTTACTCCCCTTGTTCCCGGCCCTCCC
>JAQHUG010000694.1:138596-165981 GCA_028555095.1 Dicrostonyx torquatus | reverse complement strand
CGTTAGTAAAATTTTTATCATATTTTCAAATATACTTAAAATATTTTGAGAATCTCTCTTAATCATTTGGTATAAGGAGACTAGCAAAATCAAGCCCTCTCATTGTGGGGTGTGGGTGCTTAAAGCTTAGTCTAAGAATCCTCAAGTGTCAGGCTTTCTCTGCTCCACTTCTTAAAAAGTGCCATTCCCACTGGTGTTGCTGTGTCTCTCCACTGAGGTTTATGAAGATAGAATTCTAAGCTTTAGCTTTCCCACACGTTGTTTCTTTGTTTCTGGTTATAAATACCTTTAAATTTTCTTTGATTCTTCATTTGTTTGGGACAAAAATAGTAGACATAGGGTCTGTGTCTATAATAGGGATAGTCCTGCCTTTATGCTTTTGAGTGGGTCGATCAATTAAAGACAGCAGGTACCAATACAGACACATGAGCCCAGTGGAATGTTCTGCATTGACAGCTAACACGGCCAGTATCTTCCAATTCCACGTTCTCCCAGTAACTCTCCAACTCTAGTACCTCAAACATTCCACAAGGTATCTAGTCTTTATTTGTCTTTAAACAAAGGCAAGTTGATGTGTTATCACAAACCTTAAGAACTTCTTATACCAATTCTTCTTGTCTTTAGGGATGGATGGTGATCTTCAAGAAGAGCATAATACTTTGAAAGAACTTAAACTGAATTTGGGGGATTAAAAGGGTTTTTCATAACTCATCTATGGTACTTTATTATTGGGATGAGGTAGTGTGTCAGGGTTTCTGATGTTGTGATGAAACACAACAATCAAAAGCAACTTGGGTAAAAGTGTTTTTCACTATATTTCCAGGTAATAGGCCATCATTGCAGAAAATCAGAAATTCAGATTAGTACAGGAACCTGGAGGCAGGAGCTAATGCAGAGGCCATGGAGTGCTGCTTACTGGCTTGCTTCTCATGACTTGCTCATCCTGTTTTCTTTAGCACCCAGAACCAATTATCCACCAATCACTAATTAAGAAAATGCTCTGCCAGCCTGCCTACAACCAGATCTTACAGGGATAGTTTCTCATTTGAGGATCCATCCTCTCAGATAGTTTATGTCAAGTTGACATAAAAGTAGGCAGCACAGGTAGGATGTGGTGATAGTAAAGTAACTGGTAAGGAGGAATTCACTGGTGCTGAGATACTGAGGAGAAGGGACATCAGTCAGTTTTGTTTGTTTGTTTAAATTTGATCCTCCTTATGTATAGCTTGTAGATATTCTTTACAGAGGAAAAAACTAAGCATTTTATATCAAAGTTTTTCTCCTCTAGGATTTCCTGGGTGCATATTTCTTACAGTATTGTTAAATCTTGTGTATCTTCTCCCTCTGTGGTAAACAATAACTAGCAATATGAAAGGGCTTCCATATTCTGTGAATAGCTTTTATGCTTCTGTGTAGGAGAGAGATTAAAAGGGGGTTGCTGATTCTATAATACACATATATTTCACAATGGCTTCTCATTCAGAACTAACTGTAACAATGAATTGTATAGAATAGCAGATGAGATTGAATAGTTGTCCACAGGGTATTTTGATCACATGTAGATTAAGTATATATATATATAAATGAAATTTTATTGTCTCTATAATTTGCAAACAATTCTACTAAAACAAAATAGTGTATATGTACCATGTACACAAAATGAAGAGTTAGAAACATAAATCTAGATGAATAACATTTGGATGTGCACTATACATCTATTTTTACATTTTTCTGTAACTTTGACTATTTTACATTAAAAATGAGAGTATATACTGTTCCCTAGAAACCTCATTTTCTTTTAAGTTTTTTTAGGTTAATTTGCTATGACCTTAAGCTAGGTGGTATGTTAAATATGTTTAAGCATTAAATCATTGGTAAAGAAATGTATTTTAGCAGAACATGGTAACATTTACTTATAATCTCAGTAAGAAAATTGTGCATTCAGGGCCAGCCTGATCTATATTTATTACAATAAATAGTAATAGTGGTATATTTTCTCTTATTTTGAATTTGTCAATTCAGAAGTCATCAGGCAAGGGAATTCCAGCAGTTGGATGATATTTTATTCTTAAGTCCTACTTGTCTGTAGCTTTGTTATTGGATACTTTCATACCAACTAAATGTAGGCTTTATATGTCAGTTAATGTTTAATAAGTAATATCTTATCATTTTTTTCTTATTGGGTAAATCTTGGAGAAAAGCTATGTAGTTGTACTGATCTCATTATTAATTGAATTATTAATAACATTATAATCATATTTCATTATTGTAGACCAGAATATCTAAATTGCTCCAGAACCAAATCCAGCAGCAGACTTGGACTGATGAGGGCACACTATCTGCTCGAGAGCTTCGGTCAGCCTTGCTGGAATTTGCCTGTGCCCATAACCTGGAGAACTGTACCACTGAGGCCACAAAGCTGTTTGACATTTGGATGGCATCAAATGGAACTCAGAGGTGAAGTGCACATCTATTTGAATGGGTCTTTCCATTCATTATTCCCTAAAGAAGGAAGGAATGATATTCCACTATATGCATGTCCCATATTTAATACATTTTTTTCATGAGATTTGAATTGCTTCTGCTTCTTGGCATTGTAAATCTGCCATGAATTGAGCATATAATTAGCTTTGGCAAATGTGTTTTAAATTCTTTTGGTATATATTCAAAAGTGCTATTGCTGGATCATAGAGAACTTATTATTTGTTTCGTTTTTTTCATGTGCATATATATGTATGTTTGTGTGTGTACTCATGTGTAGGGAGCCAGAAAACAATCTTTAGTGTCAAATCCTCAGAAACACTTTTTAGATAGTGACTTCCCCTAAGTAGTCTAGATTGACGGGCCAGAGAGCCCCTGGGATCTGCCTGTCTCCTGGATGTTGGGATTTCAAGTTTATACCACCCCTTGACTTTATTATGTTGGTTCTGGAGATCAAACTCAAGTACTCATGCATGCTCAGCAAACACTGTAGTGATTTAACTATTTTCCCTAGCATTCCATTTTTAATTTTAAGGACTTTCATGATATGTTTCCCATAGTAATTAAGTGATTTTTATGTTTCCACCAACAGAGTATAAACATTCCAGGGTTGTTTGTTTGTTTGTATTATTTTGCTTTTGTGTTTGTTTGTTTGTTTTTTACACAACGTTGCCACCATGTGTTTTCTGGTTTTGTTTGGTTGATTTGGTTTTGAGTTAGGGTCTCACTGTGTAACCCTTGTTGGTCTACCTTTGCCTCCTGAGTACAGAGATTAAAACAAGCACTTTCATATTTTCCCTAGTTTTCTGCTTCGTTTGTTTGTATTTAAAACTTTTCTTTTTCCCCTGTGGTGCTGAGAGCTAACTCACAGTCTCACACTTTCTGGATAAATGCTCTACCATTGCTCTCTATCCACCGTCATGGTTGCCCAGCACTGGAGTCACAAGTGCATGCCCCATACCCAGTTTTGCTGTGCTACTTACTGAGCTCAGGTCCTCACGCTTGTGTGACAAGTACTTTAAATGATGGTGATGTACGGTATCTCCACAGAAAACCCTAATTTTCTGAGGTTTTGATAACAGCTATTTCTCAGAGTATGATGGCTATCTCCTTTCATTTAGAAGTGAAATGACTGGTGGAGTGAGCAGTTAGGAGAAATGTTCTGGATATGATTAATTCTTTCCAGGTTCCTTATTGAACATTTTGGAGCAATGGTTAAAATAATATTTGGAAAGCTGAGACAGGGAATTTGAATAAGGTTATGAAATCTTTCCTAGCTCTGAGGCCTAAATAAAGGCAGTTGGCTGTGTTTCATCCCCTTCCCAAACATACATTTACTGCTCTATTTATACTATGACATTTAGCTCACTGTATTATAATGCATATAGTTATTCTGTGTACTTTGGGATAGCCCATGATCTCCGACAGAGAAAGGGGTATGTCTCATTCCTTCCTCTACCCCTTCCCAGTATGCAGGCACATGTCTTCTCAGTAAATAATTATTATATCAAATTCAACTTGTGTTCTTTAAGGTCATAACTATAGGAAGGTAGCAGTCATTGAATTACCTTTTTACTCATTTCTAATAATTGTATGAAGATTTACAATTATTATTTGACCCAGAAACACTGCCAGTCAACTCCTTGCCTTTGTAGTCAGTTATTTTTCCTTGTTATTCTCATGTTTCACTCTCTTTTGTAGCCTGCCTACTGACGTCATGACCACTGTGTTCAAAGTTGGAGCAAGAACCGAGACAGGCTGGTCATTCCTCTTAAGCATGTATTCCTCCATGGTCTCTGAAGCAGAAAAGAACAAAATACTTGAAGCTCTTGCCAGCTCAGAGGATGTACAGAAACTTTACTGGTATGGAACCATTCAAAGAATACGATACAAAGAAACCAAAAGATAAAAGCACTTTGCTCTTTAGGACAGGAGCCCATTTTCTCTTGAACTCTCACTCTAACTTCTTCCTAGACCTGAATTGGACAAGGTTGTGATGAGTTTTCATGAACTGGGCTTCAGCTTGAGGATTGAACCTTAACAGATGGTTCAGAATGCACTTTGAGAGATTTGAAGATATTAGTAATCATAAACCCCATCTGTGCCCTGCTGGGAAACGTTGTCCCTTGGCATGATGTGCTAAAATCTGCTGTACTAGACATCAATCTACTTATGCTGCCACTTTACAAATGTAAACACTTCAGAAAAAGAGAACTATTTTTTTATCTTTCTATGAATTTATTGCTCATACTTCTTCCTAATGTCCAACTACCTGGCCTAGGAATGGAAGCATCATGTGGGTAAAAGAAAGGCAGTAAGACCTGACAAAGAGAACAGGAAGAGACAGAGTTAAAGACTCAAGTGTCCAAGGAGATTCAAAGTGCATGCACCTTAGGACACAGATGCTGAAAGCCATACCAGGGATAGAGGGAGCATCTTAGCTTCATTGCTTCTCTTATATAAATCCTAACAGTGTCCACTCACTAAATCCTAACAGTGTCCCAGAGACATCCTTGGACCCTGCCCATATCCACTTTCTAAATGATACTTTGTAAACAAGCATTATCTTTAAAGCAATGGCTAGACTCTGGCCTTAGCACAGCATACTTTAAACTCCCATTATACATATACAAACGGCACCTGAGCACAGAGAGTAAAATGTGAAAATGCTTCTCAGGACCCTTCACCTTGTCCTCTTTTTCTTTTTTTTTAATAATATCAGGTCTGTGGGTGTGCGAGCTGAAGTATACAGGCTTAAGTATTCCTGACCTGAAAAACCAGAAAATATGCTAGTTTCCAAAAGTGTAGTAAGTTGCAGAATTTTTTCCTTGATATATTGTAAATCATTATATAACAACATGAGTATGTGTATCATGATGATTAAAATAATTGACAGGTTTTAACTTGTATACTAATCTTAGCCTAGTACAACCTGATTTATCTTGAATTGATAGAGGTTTACATTGGAACCCAATGCTAATACAAGTTTGGTCATCACTTCAAATACAATAATTTTGAAGGCTAAATCTGTTTTTTTCTTCAGGTTAATGAAAAGTAGCCTTGAAGGTGATATCATCCGAACACAGAAGTTGTCACTTATCATCAGAACAGTGGGCAGACACTTTCCTGGACATTTGCTGGCATGGGATTTTGTTAAAGAAAACTGGAATAAGCTTGTACATAAGTAAGATTCTTGGGGAATGACTGAATTTCATACTCTCAGACTGTGCATTTGCAGTAGGCCCCCAGTGTTTTGCTGGCTTCTGGGTTCTGATTTGTCCTAAGTGGGGAAACACTTCTTAAGCAACAACTTTCTTTATTTAGAAGCATTGCACTTAGCATTGACCATTGAAACACTGGTCAAGGCCAAGTACACCTTACAAGATGTTCATCCTAGCGTAGTCCCAGACTATTTCAGAATAGTTGCTATATGTGGTAGAACTATTTCTGATTGCCAAGACATCAGTTAAGGAACCACATTTAGCTAGGTAGCACATGTAGGTGCTTCATACTTCTCTAGCAGCAATAATAATATTCCTGGGTATAGATGATTTTTGTGAGCCAGATTAAAATTCTGTCTGAATACCCCAAGCTCCCACCTCCTTTCCTGCCCACTGGCAGTAGTGTGTAAAGGCACCACAACTTCTGGGCTGTATTTCCAAGAGGAAAACCCTTCTCTGTCTTTACAGTATAGCATTTCCTTCATGCTCTAGAACAGTTCTTTGGTTCTTAGAACCTGCTTAATTTTCTCTCTTATTATTTGTGTTTCTTCAGGTTCCACCTGGGCTCCTATACCATACAGAGTATTGTTGCTGGGTCAACTCACTTGTTTTCAACGAAGGCACACTTGTCTGAGGTAGGTTGTACAAAATTCTAGGAGGGAAGCTGCATGGTCCTCCCCTTAGGCTGCTCTGTTTAAGTGAAATAGAGACTTTTCATGCTAATTCTGGTCTCTTCTGTCTTCTTTCATCAATGGTAATGATTCTACTTTGAGATTATTTTTAAACGGGTGCGTGTATAGCAAGGAGGTGAAGTGAAGTTCTGGTTCCATTCTCAGCTCTACTTGCTGTCTCCTCAATACAAATAATTGAAGTAGTAATGAAATTACTTTGAAGAATTCATTCAAAATTTGAATTTATTTATCAAGCCTAATTTTAGATTGTTTTCATTTTCTTCAGAGTTCTTTTTTCTATTTTAAGAAATAATATGGAAAGAAGTATTAATAGACACAGGAGTAAAGGCACCAGCAGTGAAGAAAAGTTTGATTTGGTTTTTAAAATCACTTCAGATATTATTACACTTGATTGATGCAAACGCTTTGCCTGTTAAAGTGTAGGGCTGCTATTTCCAAGGTGTCAGACCTTGGAGCCACCTTTGCAAGGTTAAATCTCATTTCAGAAGACTGATCAGGGGAACCTTGGTCTTTCCTGTTTAAAATGCTTCTCTGGTATTTGCAGGTTCAGGCATTCTTTGAAAATCAGTCAGAGGCAACCTTGCAGCTTCGCTGTGTCCAAGAGGCTTTGGAAGTTATTCAGCTGAATATCCAGTGGATGTCAAGGAATCTGAAAACTCTGACATTGTGGCTGTAGCACACTCGCTGACCTTCTGGTGCCCACAGTTCTGCTGGTTTTGCAAAGGTTGAAGTGAAGGCAGGCATGCTACTGAGTTTTTTTGCACTGTTAGGAGTTCTAGTTAGCTCAGGGCCCAATTGTGTTTTTCATGTCTTTTCTGAAATGTGTTTAGGCAGTAAGTAGTTATTTATTACAAAGTTATATTCACCTGTATGCCCACCATCTACAAAAACAATGAATAATTTTATTTTGGACACACAAATGGAGAAAAAAGGCATATTTGAAATTCTGTTCCGTTTCTTAGTGTCCAGAGAGTTGCTGACACAGTGCAACCAAGGAAAGTCTTCTGTAAGACCCACCATATTTGCAGGCTGTTGATTGGTCAGCTATTTGTTGCATCTTGTTGATAGATGCACCTGGAATGTGGTAGTTAGCCTGGAAAAGTCAAGCAAAAAAGGCATTGAAGATACAGCTGTAGACAACTGACCTCAGGTGTGCAGGTCTGCCCTGATTGGGGCTCTTTTAAAAAATGTTTATACCTATATTATAGTTTTTCCTGCAGAATAACCAGGTTCTAAAGAATTTTTCTTGTTTCTGTTGAATTGAACAGATGAACAAACAGGTCCAAAATCTCAGTTTTCCAAATGTTTAACACTTTCAGCTTCGTCTTTTGGTACTACTGTAAGAAGGAGTTCTGAACTGAGTTAATGTTCATTATTTTATTCATGAGTTCCAGTACCTTCCAACTCTATACACTTGGTTAGTCCTGCTGGTAGACTTTCTGCTGTAGAGGGGTATTTCTATGCTTTGGCAAGCTTTCTGTTAAGCGGCACTGGTGTTTTTGTCGTCATTTTCTCACCAAGAATGTAATTTGTTTAAGTTGCCTTTTGACCTAACAAATCATACCTTTTTCTCTGTGAATCATAACCATGTGTGTGTGTGTGTTTTAATTTTATGTTAGGATGTGTATTAGAAGCATTTCTCAAGAAATTAAAGCATTTTAATTTGAAGTTCACCATAGTACCTTAAAGGGACAATGAGAATGTGGAAAAGGAATAGTTGAATATATGGTGGGCTATGAATTCTTTTTTTTTCACTGTTTAAAACAGTGATTTTATTTAGTTGAAAAAATAGCTTTTTTTTCTTTTCTTTTGGCCAAACTAATGTTAAACAAAGTGGCCAAGGATCAAGCAAAGAAATAGTGTGGGAGGGTGTCCAGAGCAGAATACGGGCGTTTTCACTCCTTTTGAAGGAGAAATACTGTACTTGAATTTTTTGAGCTATGCAGACTTATTCCTAGGTTGTTGTGTTTCTTTGATTCTTAGGAGAGAAGTTTTCTTCTTAATAACTCATGAGAATTCTATATTTTGTTTGAAAACTGTCCATGTACATAAAAAGGGAATTACTCACTTGTGAACACTGAAAACACTCCACAGTCAGACCATAGAAAGGCCACTTTTTTTATTCAGCTGTTGTAAAGTTAGAATACGTGGAGTTGAATACAAAGTTATAGTTTATTTTATGAAAATATTTTTATATAACAAAATTTTAATGGCTGACAATCTGAAATAGCCTATTGTAATCCTCGTGTTTGCTCCCAGTTTAGTCTTTTCTAAACATTTTTGTGTTTTTGAGTAGAAAATGTTATTCCTGAGAATCTCAGAATCATCTTGATATCTTTGTGAAATAGTTAATTGTAGATCTTTATTTCCTTTGTGCTTTTGGTAAATGGATGATAGTTTAGTTGATACTGAAGGTTAGGGTTTTTTTGTATTTTTAGAGTGAAGGAAAAATACTCTTGTGGGTTTAGTTGCCTCTTTTTTGGTTTTTTACCATGTTGTATTACTAAATTCTACTTTGATACAGAGTTTAACTTTTGCTATTTCTCAAGACCAGTTCAATCTTGAGATTTACCTGTCCATCTTGGCATTGATTCTAAAATTTATGTAACTCTGCATATGGCAAATCTTGTCTTAAATAACACTTTCTTCCATGTATGAATGTGAATGTGTGTGGTGTGCAGTGTTGTAAATAGAGTCTTATGAGGATATGTGAAAAAAAAAAAGAAAGAAAAAGAAGAGGTAATTCTTGATTTATTGCTCTCAGAAGCTGTTCATTCCCAGGATACTGGAGCCATAATATTTTCACTCTTACCAATATTCTTCACCTCAATTGTTTTTAATTTTGATAGACCTCCTCTTAATTTCCCCCACAGAATTCTGTAAATTTTCATGCTTTGTTAGCCTGCTTATGTGCATCTTCTTTACAGCTAACTCAAAGTCAAGAATGTAAGGCTGAGAGGTAGCATTTATAGTCTGATAAGTGTATTGGTAGCATTCACATTTTCCTCCAAAATTTACCTTGCATCCTGTACTTCTAGGAAGGAAGATTGACTCACAGGGGTCAGCTGTGCTTTGAGTATAATACCTGACATCATTGGGTAGCAGTTAAGAGTGTTCTGTTGACTACAGAGAAAGGGTGTACTTGAATGTAATGTGAAGGCATATTGATTATGAGGAAAAATAGAACTGGAAAAATAGAAATTCTAGATTTGTGGAAAAAAATCCTTTGGTGATCTGAAAGTTAGGAATTGGAAGAGGTAAATTTACTCTACTAATATGAAGTTAGCTATGATGAAGTAATGGCAATTTACCCCCAGAAACTTGTGCCTTCTTCTGTCTCATTTTGTATTTAAAAATGAAATTGTATTTGCCAATGTTCAGTGTTTACAAACTTTCTTGCTATCACAGGTTCTACCTAACTAGTTTTCTTTGCCATGTGTGTTTTCATTTTGAGTCTTTAGCCACTATTAGAACAAAAGCTTCCAGAAGAGTCCTGGGTATAAAAAAACAAATCCAGATGCATCAGGTTTACTGGGTACCAAACAATTCTTTCTGATTGATTATTGGGAAGCAAGAAATAAAAATTAAGTCTTGTGTTTGTTGCATGATTGATATTTAAAGGAACTTAATCTGAAGCACCTAGAATGATAATTCTCAGCCAAACTGCTGAGCACTTATGTATGACCATGTGTTCCATGGTTGCATGGATGGCACAGTACATCTCAAGTGCACTATTACTGAGGACTGCAGTCCCAGACTGAGTTCACAGATAGGAATGGGTTGATTTATATGGGCCTCTAAGAACTGGGATCAAAGGTATAATGTAGATTCCCACCCCCACCCCGACCTTACTTTTATTTATACAGAATGAATTCTCTTTTTTGGGAATGTTCTATCTTCTTAGATTTGTAGTTCTTAAAACTCATGTATGTATTTTTCTGGGTTTTGTGTTCTTTTATTTTGTTCTTAAATCTGTGAAATATCAAAGAAGTACAAAATGAAAAGTGGAAGTCTCAAAGTATGACAAATCTACTCTTTTCCCCATCCCTTACTGCCTAGTTGGGCAGTAATTAGCAGAATAAGTGATTGATTTTTAGAGGGTTTGTGGGAATATGAGGGGGTGGTGGATACTTTTGAGACATACACATGTACTTTTGTATGTTTTATATTTTGTTTTACAGATTTTGTCCTGGTAAAGAGTGAAATACTGCTCTCTGATAATCTCTGCTCTTTCCATGTTGCCTACTGTATGTAACAGCTATAGAGTAATTTGGCTTTCATTTTTGAAATGATGTCATGAGTTTCAAAATGGGGGCAAGGTAGCTTTTTTTAAAGTGTGTAGAAACAATTTGCTGCTATTTGGGACTTATTGCTGCCCCCCATACATTCTTGTGGACGTGTACATAAACCATGCAAGTCCACACTGATGCATTGGCAATAAAAGAATAGAAATAGTGAGTAATAGTGCCTACTGTTTTGTTCTAGTCTTAGGAACTTAAGTTGCCTCTAATCCTTTCAAGCATATTTATAAATGCAATACTACTTTTTATATATTTCACTTAGACTTTTTTCTTTGCATAGATAACTTAGTAACCTTTGTGACTGAGTATGACAGACTTTCTCCTTTTCCTTGTTGCCTTTAAAGGCAATTGCTAACTGTTTTGTTTGGGATAGTGTAGGAGAGAGTAGAGTACTGCTTGCTGTGACTTTCTATTACTAATTATATTTGGTCCTATACCCTTGAAGTGCATGTGAAAATTTCTGATGAAATGTGGAAGACTAGATGTAAATAGTCACATCTTCTCACCTCTTATTGCCTGTTGGCAATAGCCATTAGAATGACTGTATGAGTATGTGCAGGGAAGTGTACTTAATGTCTGTATATATGTTCTTACTACTGTGATAAATTAATTCACTGGGTGCTCAGAGTGGAAGGTACCAGTGGAGTTCAGATGTATAACAATGCCCTCTTTTCCTTTATCTTATTGTCTGGGTACTATACTTTTTAAAGAATTTTGAGTTTTTTTGAAAGTTGGATTTGGGTGTTGAGGATTGGTGTTTGGTTGGTTTTGCTAGGCTGGAAAAGTAGTTTGGGGCAATAGTATATACCTTTTAAATATAAACATGCTATTGCTGCATTTTTACTTTCTTGCTTTCCCTGTCCTTTCTGTGGATTTATGAGGAAAGTGGGGGATCTCTCTAAGAAGTTTCTTCTTCTCTTGCATTGGACATGCATTGCAGTGAGTGTCAAGTAGCACAGATAGGGCTTTGGGGCTGCTGCTGGAGCTGGAGGTCTGGCATATGCTTTCACTGGGTTTTTGCTATGTGCTTCTTGGTCGCTGCATTTCCTTGGGTAGCTGTCCTTCACTTGGACTTGGTTCCTGACAAACCATTGAGTTCTGAATTTAGTGTCCTATCATTCTTATTCCATCAGTGTGGGAAAGATTTTCTTTTCATTTTTTTTCTTAGCTTTAGGGGGGACTAAGGGTGGGAAATACACTCTTACAAATGTATATAATTTTGTTACTATACTATATATTTCATTTGGTACTGCGTCCTTTACATGGACATATAGGTACCTAATGAGACGTGGAGGTCCGGATGTATGAAAATTTCCTCTTTTCCCCTTTCCTCATTGCCTCTGTAGGCAATTGTAGAATAGCATAGATTTTCTAACTCTGTTCCACCTGGAGGGGTGGAGTATGTATATACTTAAAAATGTAAATATAAATTTTTAATTATTTTTGTTGTTGTTCTTAACTTCATTTGTACCTAAATCTGTCTGTGGACATTGAGGTACATAAGAAATATCGAGGTTCATTCTATGAAAAATATCCCCATCCCCTTCCCTCATTGCCTGTCTGGGCAATGGCTTTAGACTAGTTGTGTAGCTTTGGCATAGGGGTACAGGGTGAAAGAGTTCTGGGTTTTTACTTTTTTAAATGTATTTTAAAGTTCGTCAACAGTTATTTCATTATTTCACTTCCAGTGTGCTTTTTTGTTTCAACTTATTGTCAAATGAAGTGAGAGTCTATACCCAGAGTCATGGAACATCTTTCTTCACTCTGTCACCTGTGCCATACTGTAGTAGTGTATGAGTACTATAGGGCTTGGGTCTTTGTTTTGTCTGCCTGTTGCTTATAACACAGTTTGTTAGAAAAAAAGTTAACCATGTCTATGTATGTATGTATGTATATATGTATTATGTGTGTATGTGTATATATACATGCATACAACCTAATTATATATATATATATATATATATATATATATATTGTAAATACCTTGTGGTGTTAACAATATTTTGAACCTGGTCCTTGTCATGACTTATTTTTTTTTATATTACTTAATGAACACAGAGATTGATTCTATGAAAACTCTCCACACTCCCTATCCCTCATTGCCTGGTGGGCAGTGGTAGACTAGCTCTTTTGTTTGCTTTGGGGGGGTCTGGGTGTACATATATTTTGAATGTATATAAATAATTGCTACATTCTATATGTTATTCCACACAGCACCAGTTCTTTGCTGGGATTTGTAGATACATAATGAAACGTGGAGGTCCAGACGTATGATAACTCTCCCCTGCTCCCTTTTCCTCATTGCCTAGAAAGGCAATAATTTTATAACTTGGGGGTTTTTTGGGGGGGGCAGGGGGAAGGGGGATTTCTTATGTGGGTAGTGGTTAGGAAAAAGGGATAGAGTGCTTGCTTTTAAAATATATTTTTATGGTACTGATTAGGCCCCTAGTCCTTTGCATGAATAAATGGGTACCTAATCAAAACTGAGGATCGGTATATGACATACCTCCCATTCTTCCCGTCCTGTTATGCCTGTTGACAATTGTGAGCAGAGCAGTTTTGTGTTTTTTATTTAATTGTTTTGAATTTATATTTTTGATATTAGACTATTCTTAGTATAAATATTTTTTCTTTATTTTATTTTGTATTTAGTCCTTTGCCTAACTGTAAAGGCCATGGTGAAAATGAGTTTTATAATACGATAGAGCATATACTTTCTCGCCTATTTCCTTACTTAGCACTAACTAGTTTGTGGTTTGTTTTTTTCTGGTTATTCTCTAGCATATATATCTTTAAGGATACAAATATATACACATACATACTCAATTTTCTCCCTTGCCTTCATTGTTTCCCTTAATATTTATTCCCTTGAAGATTTCTACATACACCTATGAAAAAAACAAAAACTTGTTACATCTTGGGCACCTGACTGGAAGTGTAGCCCTGTGACTCCATATCAAATAGTGGCAATGCGTATGCACCAAATAAGATGGGAGAAGATGCTTAGATGTGCCTGCATTGTGGAAACTAATCAGACCCAGCAATTCTAGTGTTGATTTAACCTGAGATGGTGAAAGGCCAGCTTTGGTTTTGTGAATACCAGAAAAACAGAGGGCAGTGCTGAGCAAAAGTGTGTTTAAATCTCCTCACTGCTCTAGGTAAGTTATTGAAGCTCATGAGCCAATATTAGTGTTTCCTGTAACTGATTTGAAGAGCTCTTAAGAATGGTGTTGCTGTGAGGCCTAAAATCAGATTTATCTCCAGAGTTCTGTTGCATGTTCTTGTGTACCCAGGAGAAGTCATTGTTATTATTAGAAATGACCATTTGAGTGATTGCTACTCCTCTGGTGACTGACAGACAACATGGTCCCAAAACGAATTTTAGAAGCAAGACATTTCTATCTTAGATCATCCACACATGGCAGGGCAAATTGGCCCCTTCTTACCCAGAACTCTTTTGTGTGGCTTTATCTCTTTCCCTAGTTCTCTATTAATTGAATCATTCTTATTGTGTTTTGTTTTTTCCTTTTGCCTTCAGTGCCTTTATTGTTGTTAGTTTGTCTTAAGTTGTACTCACAAATTTAAGCTAATGCTACATCCTAGTTAGCTTTGTGTTTCTGTGTGCATCTCATGCAACCGAGCCTGTATGTTTGCTCTCAGCATTTTTAGATTTCACATTGTCTTTTTATCCACCACATGGTAAATGTTATGACTACACATTTGTTTGCATCAAAGAAAATGCATGTACACGTCTCCCCCATCCTTCCTGTGTCTTAGCTTTGTTTTGTTCTCACTTTTTTAAACCAATATTCCATAAAGAAGATTTGCCATATCCTTTTAAGAAACATTGAGTGATTGATAGGACTCCTAGAAATTCTCAAAGACGTGTTATTTACCATATCAGACTTCTCAGGAATGTGTTGGAAGTTAGCCTAGTAACATTGTTGTTACTTATACCTGCTGCTGTAGGAAAAAGTTATTCATGACACATTTAACTTTGATCATAAATAAAAGAGAAAGGGCCACCTTTTTGGAGTTAGTCATGGTAGTCATTAGTGATATTTTTGAATCGCTTTTAATTTGAAATACTTCAAAGGAAGTAAAGGTCATGGCTTAGCTCAAAGAAATGCTCCAGAAGTTGGGCTGTATAAATCATCAGTAAAATAATTTTGTGTGTGTGTGTGTGTGTGTGTGTGTGTGTGTGTGTGTGGCGCGCGCGCATGAGAGAGAGAGGGAGGGAGAGGGAGAGAAAGGAGACTTGCTACATAATTGGAGCTTTTGCCTTCATCAACAAATCACTTAAGACAAACTATAGTCGGAGCTGTCTTGATTAAAGCCAAGCCAAGTGTTCCTTGTGACTATGAGGAAGAGTCTCTTGCAAATACTGTGGAAAGTAATTACTTGGAAACTTACAAAGGTGTTACTTTTTTTGTTTTTTAATTTAAACACCACTAGAGACCTTCAGTTCCTTCAGTCTGAGTTTGTGGGTAGAATTCTAAATTTGTATTCTAATCTGTCTTTTGTGGAAAATTTTGAAAATAGTATGTATGTGTAATATTGTATATGCAAATTGTGTTGTTTTACTTGTAAAGGGAAAATGCTTATTTTTCTTTGTACTTGTTTTGCATATGACAAGCACTAATTAAATAGCATGTTTAACTGCAAACACTTGCTTTCTTTGTGAAATGAAAATAAAGTATTTAAATATAAACATTGTGTGGATTCATCTAATTAGACAGAATATATGTTGTATTTCATCCCAGATTCTGAGTTCCATCAGTGCTGCTCCCATATACACTAATTTATCTAATTTGCTTCCTACCTCACCTAGTGTCTTTAACACATAAAACTCAAAGATAACCCAAACTGACACTGTCAACATTTTGGACTGAATAATTACTTGCTTTGAGAGACTATTGTGCACACCGTAGAGTTTTCAACACCCACCCTGACTATGGATGTCCGTAGCATCTACAAATAATCAGCTGCCCATAACAACCTCTCATTCCCCTGGCCCTTGAGAACAACAACAACAAAAGAATGTTTATTTCATATATAGACAATTGGTCTCTGCACTGGCAGTTATACATGTGAATGTTTGGGACAATAGGCTCAGTAATGGTTAGGGGGCTGGTTTTAGGACAGTTACTTTTGCACAGCAGCAGTTCTGAACACTCAGATCCTATAAGTAGCAATGCGCTCCATATCAATTAATACACTACCTAGGTTAGTGTTAATCCATTGAAAGCTAGCAGTTCCCCCTGCTTTGATCATGCAAGTAGGAATACAGGTACCAGACCTTCTGGAAGGACTCTGATACAGTTATGTTCCTAGCTAGGGCCACAAAAGTAGTCTTCCCTCTCCAGGAGTAGTCTTGAATTAAGAAATGGGAATTTCTTAGGTTTCCAAATAGGGAATGAAAACTAGTGGGTTTTTTTTTAAGTTTTATTTATTATGTGTACAGTATTCTCAGTATTCTGTCTGCATGTATGTCTGCAGGCCAGAAGAGGACACCAGATCTCATTACAGATGGTTGTGAACCACCATGTAGTTGCTAGGAATTGAACGCAGGACCTTTGGAAGAGCAGGCAGTACTCTTAACCGCTGAGCCATCTCTCCAGCCCCAAAACTAGTGTTCTTTTACGGTAATTATTAGAGTTAATGTTGGGCATTTGAAGACAAATTTAATGAGTCTTTTAATTCCCACCCAGAGCCCTGTTCTGGGAATTTAAAAGCTGTTATGCTGTGCCTTTTTAAAAACAAAATTCTGATGATCATTGCCAGTATTTACAGAATGCTCAGAAATTGCAAGAATTTTTATTTTTAAAAGCTGGCTACATGCTTTATATTTACAAATATCAACAGTAAATAATTTAACTAAAATTCAGAAGTATAAAGAACACTTAATTCCACCAGATTTTGGGGGTGGATAATGGGTTTGATAAAGTCCTCATTTTTTTAAAATAATGGCCCAAAAGAATTTGTTTTAATGTTGGCCTTCTGCTTTTCTTTGATTCTTTCCATAAAGTCTCCGCTTTTCCATCACACACAAAGCCTCCAGTGTTTACTTAGATTTGTGTTTGGACTGAACAGTTGACATATGCTATAGAGTGGTGTTTTATTACCAGAGCAAAAGCATCCCTTTAAATTACCAATTTCATTCACCTCAATCTGATAATTGGTGGTAAGTTTCCAATGCCCGTGCTTGTGTACTTTTGTTTTCCTTTGTGTATGACATCCAGCTAACTGGTTCAAAGTTTAGTTGAGGTTAAATGCAATTTTGAGACCATATTATTTTTGGTTTGGGCTGAGCTGAATTATATGCAAGGCCTTTACTTATAGTAATTTTCAGTCTTTCCAACTCATTTTCATAAAAGAACATAATGCAAGTAAAATAGTTATCTAAATTAAGCTGTTGACAAGCACCAGGTGGCTATAGTTTGAAGGGAAGAGTAGGTTTTTAGAAGAGGCCAAAGAAGGGCAGGAGAGACCTAGGGTGCCAGTGTATTGCTTATTTAGGCGATACGTTGGTGTACGTGCTGAAGCTGGAAACTGGGAAGCTTTTTTTGTTTTCAATCTCTCCATGCATGGTGCTGCCATGTGCAGCTTTGCAAAGTAACTGCCCTATCTTGATATCATCCTGTCTACATCACGGGTGTCAATTTTTATTTCAGCAGAAGTTACTGAGATATTACTCTTACTCCATGGTTAACTAAAGCTTCATGATTTGATGAAATTATAATATTGAAAAACTTTGGGACAGAAGGACACTAGTCAGAACCAGGACTTCTTTCACACCTGTTTTTCCCTACTTAAAGGAAAAGATGATTTTAGTCCCACTTGTCAGGATACTTCTCACCTACCTACCTTGCAGGAGTGTTAACATGAAATAAAAGCATCTAGAACTGCAACATTCCATGAAAATGTTCTGCCCATCCCAGAAAGTGTAAATTCAACTCTGGTGGTTAAAAGTACGAGATGTGTATTAACATCCTGTAACAAATGGAAGTGTTTCCTGTAGATTGAATAAGGTTATAAACATACTAGCTAGGATATTATAGGAATAAAGTCTAAAATATGCTTTTTGCAATTTGAAGCCTTGAATTTGCTTATATTTTATTTAAGAGAGTATTATATGTCAAAAAAAAAAGGCCAGTGAGATGGCTCAGTCAGTAAAGGCATTTACTTTCAGCCCTGGCAACCTGAGTTTCAGCACATCATGGAAAAAGAGAATTGATTTCTACAAGTTGTCCTCTGACTTCCACACAAGCTGTGGTATGTGCATCCTGTTTCCACACATACTCATAACTAAGAAAAGAGAAAATGCATGTAGTTATGTTGGTTTCACAATTGAAATAAAACCCTCACTGTTGGTGAATTTTGGTTGATTATAAGGAAATTTCAAACTAAACTCTTGATTGATTTATAATGGAGGTAATTATTTACTTGACCATCAAAGCATGAGGCACAAATATATGGGAAGATGGGCCCGGTACTTGAAAGATATTCAAGAAATGTACTACTTCTCAACTTATTTGCTTTTAATAGGTAAAAAAATCAGATTCTAGCTAAAACAAAAAATCATTGTAAATTATGTCATAATACAGAGAAATTGGGCAAATGTCCTAGGCTCTCTGATTGCTAGTACCGGAAGAAACCTCCTAAATGATCTAGTCTCCCTACACCAATTTGTACTAAGACTAAGGGTACCAGAGAATACACCTTAGCTAACATCTCACACAATATACATTTTATATGTACCTAGCAAAGAGGCAGATGATGTGCAGTTGCCCATAGGACACTGTTTTCTTGGAAAAGAGAATTATTTCAATAAAAAAGTTATCCTATTATGAATTCACTATTAAAAGAGATGGCATGTTACTATAAAGTTGAACTTGGAGCTAAATTAAATGGTTTAAACTTATTGATAATTTAAATGAACCAAATATTATGTCTTTGCAAGGGTAGCTTTTTTGTATTATTTGGATGAAGTGGATTGCACTGAAGTAACAATGTCGCTGTAGGGGGCACAATGTCAGTAGCTTCCAACTCTGTCACCACCAAATCATACATAGGGAGAAGAGTAATTATCACTGGTAAAGTGGCAAGTGCCAAGCCAAGCAGAAACAAAATGTGATAAAGCCCACATGTTGCTGAACAATGTAGTGTTGTGGAATATTATTTTAAGGTATGTTGCTTTTGTTTATGCTGCATTTGTTTAGCTCTGAAGCTGTGAGTCTTTGTCTAAAACACCGGATCGTCTAATGAAGATCTGAATGGCCAATAGAAAGGAGGGAGCAAGGATAGGCAGAGAGTATAAATAGAAGGGGAAAACGAGGACTAAGAGCAAGAGAAGGAAAGGACACCGGTCACCCAACTACATAGCAAGCCACAGAGGAAGAAGTAAAGTATACAGAAATAGAGAAAGATAAAACGCCCAGAGACAAAGGGTAGATGGGATAATTTAAGAAAGTCTGGCAAGAAACAACCCAAACTAAGGCCAGGGATTTATAAGTAATAATAAGCCTCCGTGTATTTATTTAGGAGCTGGGTGGTGGTAAAACATCCCACTACAATGTAGGATTTCCCAGACATCCAAAAGAAAATTTACTGTTCTGAGCCTCTTGATATTTATCTTCTCTAGAGCCTCTCATTTACCTGGGCATTTCTCAGGGATCTTCTTACATAGACATGAAATGCACACATTCTCACAGACATTCATGTGTGTGCACATAAGGACACAGACCCCCTTGCTGACTCCTCACTTCTGAACACCTTGAACTTGAAGTACTTTTCTCCTTTAAAGTACTGTGGGTTTCAAATGCACATGGCCAGTATGTCAGGACTTCAACAAAATTGGCCACACAATTTAAAAAAAACTGCTTTGTGTCCTTTTGTATTTTGATCATATCTTGGTGTCACTTGTTACAAGTCCCTAAGTATTTATTATGAGGAAACCTATTGTTCTAAAAGGAAACTTCAGATCTTTATATTGGCAAGGATTTTTCTTATGATTTTCTAGGATAATATCCTAGCATACCCAGACTTTGAGTAAGGAAACCAGTCCCAGATTGAAGAGGCATGCAGGATGTACTTGTAAATGTTTTTTCATGGGTAATTTATTCAGTACCTCTTGTGATTTATCTACTGTACATAGAGTGGGTGCTAGGTAGGTGCATGAGGCTTAGCTATTATATGAGCTGCAAGTGCCTCCTAGGCTTTATAAATGTAGACTGTGTGGTGGGCATTTGAGATCATGAGGAGGACATACAAGGGGTGTCACAATGGAAGGTTGTAAGCTATGAGGCTGGTGTTGCTGTACTCTCTTTACTTAATAAATGCCAGAGTATAGGGGGCACAGAATCGTTCCCCAGCCAGTGTTCCCCTCTACTCATATCATCAGTTGGATGACCAGAGGTTGAGTTCTCCATACAGAGGCTACATACATTCCATATTTAGCATCTGCATCATTGACTGGGACCTAAAGGCACTTGTTCCTCATTGAGTAAATCACACAGTCGAGTATTGGTTCCTAACAGTGTTCCAAGTGAGTGACAAGAGGCGAGGAGTTGACTAAATGCTGCAATTTTACCCCAGGGCTTTCTTCAGTTCCAGTTAGTTAGCTTGGCTCACCTCAGCCTGAGCCATACAGTATCTTTCTCCTCTGCCTTTCTCTGTGCCGTGAAGCAAGAATGAGAACAGCATTTCAAGACTGAGTCACAAAGCAGGTAATCTTGAGTCTAAGGGAAGAGAGGTCTGCAAACACTTGAATATAGTCAGTTAAATGAATCAAACAGGAAATGCTCCTTCCCATCAGCTTGGTTTCTGGATGACAAGCACAACGGCCTGCCTTGTTTCCTTGACCTCTAGCCTTAGTAATAAGGGGAGGACTTGTGACATTCTATACCTCCAAGGTTCTTGCTTTAATAGTACTCTGCTTGGGGTGTAGATAGATGGTATTTGGGGGTGTTGGAGGAGTTGGTAGTTTTGTCCTTATCCAAATCTCACCGTAGCTGGACGGATTGGTAAGAATATCTGGTTCTTGAGAAGGCTTAGAGTTCACATAGCCCTCATGGAAGCAGGACCAGACTCAAAGACTGGAAGAGACTCAGGAATCGAAGGAATCCTGACAAAAGTGCTTTTGTATGTACTTTTTAAGTGAAGCTTTTAAAAACTTTTAAAAATAAAGGCAGTGCTCTTATTTGAGAAGATGGTTAAGAAGGAATTTCAAATAAAGTGATCTAAAATAGACATTTTTCCTTTACATTTTAAAGGGAAATCTTTTTTTTTTTTAAGGGCGATCTAAAGGATAGCCTATACCTTCCTAGAACATAGCTGAACTGACCTACAGTCTAATTTACATAGCTTAGAAATTGTCACCAGCCAGAAAAGGAGCAGTAATGGAAGCAAATCCTCAGCAGGAAGTATGTAAGGTGATACCTTCCCAGGGGATGGGGAGCAGAGAGTTTTCTGAGAGGATATAGAGCAGGCATGGATCACCACATCCCAAAACAGGCCCTTGAAACAAGAGGGAAATAACCTCCACATAGTAAAATCCCTTGGACCGTAGCTATTTCTCACCAGAAATCGAGGAGATCAAAAGGAGTGTAATGACATGCTGAGAGAATGACCAGAGGGGGAAAAAAAGAATTCTGTGCTCCACAAAACTATTCTTTAAAAACAAGGAAAAGAAATTCCCAGATGATGAACAATTGGGAGTTTGTTGTTAGCATAACCATTGTAAATGAATCGCTAGAAGGACTTTTTGAGTTGAAATAAAAAGACCAAAGCAAAAAAACAATACAGCATAATTAATGGCATAGGTACCTGTAAAGACAGTGCAAATATTTTTTTATTTGTTAATCTTTTCTCCTTTTTCTATTTGTTAACCTTCTTTTTTATATTTGTTAATCTTTTTCTTCTTTTATCTTATTGACCTCACAGGTGGGCCTCACAGAAATGAGGCAGATGGAAATAGGATGAACATGACCAAAATACATTGCATACATAGATAAAATTCTCAAAGAATATATAAATTCTATATTTAAAAAATAAAACAACCACATTATTACTAGCATTATAAATCAAAGCTGACAACACATAAAGACAGTATCATGAGAAAGGGACTGGAATTATGAAAGGAGACAGATTTTTATACTATTTAAATTAAATAGGTATCGTTTCCAAATTGTTAGATTGTTTTATATTAATATGCAATTATTGAGTAAAAGAAACAAAATTTAATTTTTGTTTGTGTGTATTGGTGCTTTGCTTACATGCATCTTTGTGCACTGTGTATATGCCCAGTGCCTGCAGAGTTCAGAAGACATCAGATTGGAACTGAAGTTAGAGGTGGTTTGTGAGCCACTATGTGGGTTTTAGGAATAAATTCCAGGTCCTTCTGGAAGAGCAGCTGCTGCTCTTAACTGCTGATCATCTCTCCAGCCCAGGATCAACAATATTTGAAATAGTACACTACAATACAACACAGAAGTTCACAATGATGAGAGAACTGAGTACAAAAGGGCAAAATTCATAGAAAATAAATGGTTGATAGAAATACTACTTTCTCATCATAGGTCATATGAAATATAAGTAAATTAAGCCCTTTCATTGAAAATCAAAAATTGGTAGATTAGATTAGATAACCCAACTCTATTGTCTATAGAAACACACTTTGATTCAAAGACACAAATAGATTATAGTCAAAGGAGGAAAAAATGTAATAATCACCAAATAAAGCTAAAGTAGTTAAACTGATAAAAAATAACATAAATTTAATACCAAATTTTTACTAAAGACACAGTATTCTACTTTATGTAAAATACCAAGAACCAAGAATTATAAACATTATTCACTTTAAAACACAGCCACAAATTGCAAGAAGCAAAAAACTAATTGACTTAAAATAAGAAAAATAATCCAATAATAGGTAGAAACTTTAAACTGCACTTCCAATGATAGCTAGAAAAATGGCATAGAAAGCAAAGCTACAGAGAACTTGAAAACAGCACAAACTAACGTGACTTAGAAGATCACCATAACACATCCCAATATACAGTCTTTGCAAGTGCACATACAGCATTATCTAACACAGACCACATTGAAGGTTATAAAACAAACCTAATGAATTATGTCTTCTTATCACATTGGAAGTAAATTGTTAATGAGAAAATGTGAAGTAGTTGAAGATATGCAGAAATTTAAGTACTACACTCATAAATAGCCAATGGGTTATTTAGACTAAACAAGAATAAAGAGAAAAGACTGATTGCTAAAAGCAGGAATGAAAGGAGGGACATTACAAATCACTTAACAGAATAAAAAAAGATTGCAATGAATAGTATGAACAGTTGTGTGCAGCAAGTCAGATACCTTTATGAAATGATCAAAACCCTAGAAATACATAAACTACTAAATTAAACTTTAGAATAAATAGAACATTTGAATAAACCTGTAATAAGTAGAAAGTGAGGTATTGGTCAAAAAATCTGCCTGCACAAGTAAATCCATAACCAGGCATGAAATTTATTGTGAAGTATATCAAATACTTAACAGCAATTTTGGCAAACTCTTAAAGAAAAGCAATAGATAGCCAGGTGGTAATTACATATGCCTTTAATCCTAGCACTCAGGAGGCAGAGACAGGTGGATCTCTGTGAGTTTGAGGCCAGCCTGGTCTACAGAACAAGTTCCTGGACAGGCTCCAAAGCTTGTCCTGAAAAACAAAAATAAATAAATAAATAAATGAAAAAGAAAGAAAAAATAAAAGTGTTCGAGAAGGTTCAACTCCCTAACCAATTTTGTGATGCAACCATTACACTGACACCTAGCCAAAACAAAGAAATAAGTACATACACACACACACACACATACACACTCTACAGGTAAGTGTCCTTGGTAAAGGTAAATAAATATCTTATGTAGATATAGACACAAAAATATCAAATGGAGTGATGGCTAATTGAAATCAACAACACAGGAAAAATTACACATCACTACAAAGACATACCAGAAGTGAGAGGATGGATTACACCTAAAAGCCAATTAATGTAATATATCATACTAAAGAATTAAATATAAAACCCATGCATTTGACTAGATGCTAATAAATCATTTCATGTTTAAAACACAAGTTGTAGAAGAGCCTCCTCAACTTTTAAAAGGAAACTGTGAAAACCCCACAGTTAGAATCATCTTTAGTGCTGGAAAAATGAAATGTATTCCTTTAATGTAAGAAACAAAGGCATTTTTTTCTAGCTACTTCTATCCAATATCATTTGAAAGTTCAATCCAAGAAATTATGTCAAGAAAAAATAAAGAAAAGGTATCAATATTGAAAACAACATATCAAATAATATTTATTACAAATGACATGATTATATATATAATAAAAGCCCCAAAGTGCAGACCCACCAACCCCAATATAAATCTATTACAGGTAACAAACTTGAAGAGGGTACCATTAGTATATAAAAGCAGTATTATTTTTAAACACTAACAATGGACAATATCAGTATGAATGAAAAAATTTTTCTACAGGCTAAATATGTACTTCAATCCATGTTTAATGTGCATGTAGTCCAGAATTCAACCCTTAGGACCATGACAAAAGAGAAGAGCAGGGGGAAGAGAAAGAGGCTATTCAGCATTTGTCCATTAAAAGCTATTGTAGACAGAATTTTCTGTCCTACCTGGTCCCACAGTTGTTCAGTCCCAAAGAAACATCCAGAGGCTTATATTAATTATAAACTGTTTGGCCTATTAGCTCAGGATTATTATTAACTAGCTCTTACAACTTAAATTAACCCATAATTCTTAGCTATGTTTAGCTATGTGGCTTGGTACCTTTTCTCAGTGGAGCATTTTCATCTTGCTTCTGCATCTGGGTGGTGACTGCAGACTAAGGTTTTTCTCTTCCCAGAATTCTCCTGTCTGGTTGCCCTGCATATACTTCCTGCCTGGCTACTGGCCAATCAGTGTTTTATTAAACCAATACAAGTGACAAATATTTACAGGGTACAAGAGTATTATCCTACAGCAATCTATTGAACATTGCTGAGATAAAGAATGTAATAGATGTAAATGCTCTCTGTGTTAATGGGACATTGAACAGAGTTAAGATGAAAATATCTCTAAATTGATCTGTTGAGTCAATACAATTTCTACCAGAATCTTACCTGGTACCTTTGTAGAAACTGCCAAACTAACTCTAGTGTCCCACAGAATCTCAAAGAACCTAGAAAAGACAAAACAAGTCTTCAGCTAAAAAGAAAGTCAGAGGACTTAGACTAACACACTCTCAACCTCACCATAAAGCAATAGTAGTTAGAATAATAAAGGTAGGCAGGTCAATCAACAGCACACACTGAAAACCCTAAATAAACCATTACATTTAAAGACAGTGATTTTTGATGAGACAATTCAGTAGGGGAAGGTTCTTGGGAACAATATTGTACCAACTTGGTAGCCACATGTGAAAGAATAAATTGGAATCACTTTCTCATGTTCTATAAAAAAATAATAAATAATTCAAAATGGATCAAAAACACAATTTTAATGACTAAAATTATGAAATTCTTAAAAATGGGAATAAACTTCATGACCTTGTATTAGGGAACAGTTAATATATGACAATGAAAGCATAAACAGCAAGACAACATAGGTAAAAAGAAAGTAGCCGGGAGGTGGTGGCACACGCCTTTAATCCCAGCACTCAGGAGGCAGAGGCAGGCGGATCTTTGTGAGTTCGAGACCAGCCTGATCTACAAGAGCTAGTTCCAGTGCAGGCTCCAAAGCCACAGAGAAACCCTGTCTCGAAAACCAAAAAAAAAAAAAGAAAGAAAGAAAGAAAGAAAAGAAAGTATACCAAAGTTAAAAGTTTTCTGAACCAAAGTACACATTCAAGAAAATGAAGAAATAACAAAGAGTGCCACAGTATATTTCTAAATCTTTCATAATAACTTACAATAAAAAGATAACCCAGATTAAACAGGCAAAGAGGGGTTGGACCAACAGCACAGTGCTGAAGAAAGAACACTTTGGAGTTTGATTCCCAGCATCCACATGATGATTCACAACCATGTATGTCCAGTCTCACTCTCTTTTGATGTCCAACAGCACTGCAAACACCTGGTACACAGACATATGCAGAAAAAAAAAACATTAAACACACATAACAAATTTTTAAAGAGAAAAAAACAGGCAAAGAATCTGAACATTTTTCCACAGGAAATAAGCAAATGGACACTAAATATATAATACTAAACTTCATTAGTCACTAGAAAATACAAATTAAAACTTATGTCAAATACCTTGGATTTAGATAATAACATACATCAATACATTAGACTATTATTCATTATAAGAGAGAATGCCTCAATTTGAATGAACCTTGAAAATTTTGTGCTAAATGTAAAAAGATAGACACAAAAGCCCACATGTTACTTAGAACTATTCATTTGAAAGCAGATTTGTGTCTGCCAGATGGAGCGGAGGGGTGTATGTGGAATGATTGTTAGTGAGTATGAGGTTTCCTTATAGGGTGATGAGAATGTTTCTGGAATTAGACACAGGTGATTATTCTACAATCTTATTAACTCAAAACTATTAAATTTTGTACTTTATCCACATTTTATAGTGTGTGAATTTTATCTCAACAAAAACTAAAATTACAAATAGCAGAACAGCAAGTCGCAGACTCTGTTCAATGGACTGTTTTACACTCTTCAAGTTATTTTAAGACCCCAGTAAGAGTTTATTTATATGCATTAGAACTAATACTAATCCTATTTTAAATTAAAACTAAGATTTAAAAAATATATTTTATTGGAAACTTATTTTGTAACAGAAGTATCTGATTACTGACTAACATAAATTACATTTTATGACAAATAACTGCATTTTCCAAAACAAAAAGCTATTGCTTTTCATTTTTGTAAGTCTCTTTCAATGCCTGACCTAATAGAAGGCAGCTGGATTCTCAGATCTGCTTTTTCATGGGTCTGTTACATGTATTTTTGGTTGAAGTATAAAAGAAGATCCAGCCTCATGTAAATATGCAGTTGGGTAAGAGGAGATTCAGATAGCTATTAATATTCTTTGTGGATCACAAAGACCCACAAATTGTGATTTCTGAAAGGCTAATTGCAATACTAATGGGATATGAAGCCATTTCAATGAACGTTTTGTCTTCTGTTTAAAGACCATTTGGCATGTCTAAAACTTTAACTGAGCCTGCTACTCGTGAACACTTGAAATATGAACCAGTCACTAGAATAGCTTTGTTCAGAATTATGAAGATCCTCCAGATAGCCACTAGTTTCATTATATCATCAAAAAGAAAGTCACACTTATTAATGTCACTATCCTTATTATACAATATTAAAAGATGTAGCTGTTGGGAAGTTGTCTGTATGTCATAACAGATATACAAATGTTATCATGGGTAATATTGCCTCTTAAAGTAACAAGCTTAATTCTTTCCTTTTTTGTTTCCTTCCTTTTCTCATCCCCTTTCCCCTCTCTTTCATGCCACAAGCCCAGACTGTCCTTGAACTAGCTGTTGCCATGGACCGGCTCAGGGGAGCCCCTCAGACCATGGGGGAGTCAGAGTCTTGGCACCAGGAAGGCACAAGTTAGGCGAATGACAGACAGACCAACACACAAGAGAGTGGTTTGAATCTGCTGC
>JAQHUG010000694.1:116830-132939 GCA_028555095.1 Dicrostonyx torquatus | reverse complement strand
AGATGCTAATTCAAGGCTACATGACAGCTAGCATACTGACCAGGGAAATGTGACAGTAAGCACTGGTAGTTTTGGACATGACTAAAAACCATTCATCTGGTTACCTAGGAAACAGAATGCTAATGTATTTCCCCCTCAGTTTATGTTTTGATATATAAGGCTGTTTGGAGAATAAAGAGGGTGAATTCTTCAGGATGTGAACTCAGGATTCTATGAAAGATCACAGAGAATCTCCCTCCCGATAAAACCATGTAAGTTTTGTCTTTATTCCCGCACCTCCACGCTGGTCCAGAGAGAGAGATAGTTTATGTTGAGAAATAATTTAGAGTCCGGGCTAGCACCGGACCCTGACAAGTGTTCTTTCAATTAACAATAGTGTTCTTTGATTAGTTAGCCTCACTTCTTAGTTGTGCAAGTAGTTTGGCCTTATATATCTATTTGCTTCAGAAATTGATAGAAACAGCTATGTTGTACAGCATTTCCAGTTCACTGTGGAAAACATTTAAATTACACAAACTTAGGGATTTAGATTTGGTAAGATGAATACCTTTTACTGTGCAAAGAAACCAGTATTTTGTTTGTCTTAAAATAAATTTTACTTTAAAATATTTTAGGTTTACAGAAAAAAATAGTTTAGAGAATTATATACCAATACCCTACTGTTGGTTTCTTTTTCCTTTCTTCCTTCCTTTCTTCCTTCCTTCCTTCCTTTTCTATTACCACATGTTTTTGAAAAACAAACCTACTAGAATGGTCTGGTGTCACTAACTCTTTCTAAAGCACCAGTAGCTTTAACCATCAGTAATATTACACTATCAGCAAAAATTTCAATATAGTAAAAAGTAACAATGTTGCTAGAAAAACAGTTGTGAGCTAGAATTCCCCCAGAAAAGATGTTGCATGTTGTCTTAGCTTCTTCTCTTGTTGCTATGATAAAATATCATGGCAAACATAACTCAGGGAGAAAGAACTGATTTTAGTTCATAGTTCCACTGTGGGGAGGGGGAGTAAAGGAAGCAGGGGCTTGAAGCAACTGATCATTTTACATTCATAATCAGTATGCAGAGAGCAATGATCATTTGTTCTCAACTCACTCCTCTCTATGCAGTTCAGAATCCCAGCTTAATGAATGGCGCCACCTCTGGTGAGTGAGTGTTCCTACTATAATTAGCCTGAGCAAACTCTCCTGCTTATGGCATATGTCAACCTATGCCCTCCTGGGTGTGGCCTGTTTTGGAATAGTGACATCTTTGCATAGTAATGCTTGAAAATAATTAGGCAGTCACTTTTGAATGAGAAAGAGTTCTCTAAGGAATCCTAGGTATGCCTATTGAACCCTTGTGTTTAAACCTTTTTCAGCCTGAGAAAGACAGACAAGAAGTATGGCACTTACCATTGTGGGTTGCTCTTCAGCAATGAAGTGATATTAAGCATATGTACACATATCATTTTTTAATTTGTGAATTATAAAATATATTTTTGAAAGATGCCAGAACACATATGAAGTAAAACAAATATGTAATCACACTGAAATTGGTACCTGGGGGAAAAGAAGTCAACAGGGGCAGAGAACTGAGGAGAGAAAGGAAGAAAAAAAAAGTTGTGATGGCCAACGGAAAACTATAAAATAGAGTAACTAATATAATTCTGATGTTTTAAAATTTATTTTACCTCCAAACTCAAAATATAAAGTTAGATGTAACAATTGCTTCATAATTATTTGCCTTAACTTCAGTGTTCTGTAGTTTTATTCTTTCCTTTCCCTGCTTTCTTTTTTTAAATGTGTATGAAAGTCAGAGGATGGCTTTCAAGGTGTCAGTTTCTTCCTTCCATGGGTATCGAGGATACCCAATATACCCAATACCTCTGGCTTGGCCACAGAAGCCTTTGCCAGTGGAGCCATCTTAGTGGCCCCATATTCCTTTATTTAGTGTTTATAATCCACTCAATGAATCTGTCATTTTCATAGTGTCACAGGGTACATATAGATAAAACTTTCTATACCACCACCCAGAGAAAAGTACATTCCTAGGTAGCAGTTATTCCTGCTAAATCAGTTTGTCAAGGACTCCAAAATCAATTAAACACAGGAACATTTGTAGAGAAGGAGCAAAGATAGTGTTGTTTTGCTATTTTATGTAGGTACATTTTAGACCCCACTCCTGTGTGTGTGTGTGTGTGTGTGTGTGTGTGTGTGTGTGTGTTGGAGATTGGACCCAGGGCTTCACACATCCTAAGTACATACTGTACCACTGAGTAGCATTCTCTGCCTTCTCATTTCTATTTCTGATTGAGATTTAGCACTACTGTGTGATAAATAAATGGTACCCTAAAGACATCCACATGCTTTATCCCAGAACCTATTAATTTATTACCTGGCATAGCAAAGCAGAATTGAGTTTGCAGATGGAATTAAGGCTGTTAATCTGCTGGCCTGAAAACAAGGAGATTACTGTGGGTTTTCTGGTTAGTTTGATTTGAATCACAAGGACCCTCAGAAGCAGACAGGAATTCAGGGATTCTGTGAATGTACCACTGAAACTCTTGGTACTTTGTTACAGTAGCAAAAGTGATATTAATATGCACAATTTATCTGTGAATATAATTAGAAAAGCTGAATATAATCACTTGCTACAGAACTGGGTACTACAAATCCTAACACTGAGAAAGGAACTCTAAGCTTCAGAAAGTTATTACTAATGCCAAGTAGAGTTTCTTGGCAACAAATGGGAGAAAACACTAAACAGTTTCAAATGCAGCCAGCTAGAGACTAGAATCAACCTTTTCCAGACCTGTCTCTTGGTACTAATTCCTAATGTTTTTCATCTTTGGTTATATTCTCTTTTTATAGAAAAAAGAAGAGAGAGAGAGAAGAGAGAGAGAGAGAGAGAGAGAGAGAGAGAGAGAGAGAGAGGATTCCAGAGACTAATTCTAATGATATGTGTAAATTGAGGATGCACTTTCATTTCCCTGCCACCTAGACTCAAATAATCACACAAAAACTATATTAATTACAATACTGTATGACCAGTGGCTCAGGCATATTCCTACTAACTCTAATATCTTAAATTAACCCATTCTATTATTTTATATTTTATCATGAGGTTCATGGTTTGTTACCTCACATCTTGCTTTTGGGGCAGCTACATGATGTCCCCCTGACTCTGCCTTTTTTTTCCTCCCTGAGTTCAGTTTAGTTTTCTCACCTAGATATATTATGCCTTGCCATAGGCCAAAGCAGCTTATTTATTAACTAATGGCAATTAAACTTATTCACAGCACATCAGATATGCAAGTATTACCACTCATGCAAATTCCTCAAATATGAGAATTCACTAAGTGGTAAGAAGTAGGAAAAAATGGTACTCATGGAAATCATATCTAAATCAGCAGTTGTTGGCATCTTTTGTGACATAGATCCATTTGAGACTCTCTGGAGAAATACAGTCATAGACCTGACAACAAAATGCTGCATTTTAAAGGTTTTCCAGCATCTATAATGTTTATAACCCCATACTGTAACATTGCACCAATAATTTTTACATGTTGTGTTTTATTTTAGTGAGGAATAAATTTCTAATGAAAGATTTATATGGAGTAAACATTAGAAATGGTCTTAGGTTTCTATTGCTGTAATAAAGACTATGACCAAAATCAAGTTGGAGAGGAAAGGGTTATTTCACTTGGTAGCTCTCGGGTTATACTCCTGTGAGAGAAGCCAGGGCAGGAACTTGAAGCAGGAACCCCCTGCTTGTTCTGTTCGGACAACGTGTATTTTGTCAGTGGTTGGTGCATTAACAGTTCCTTGCCCAAAAGACCAGTTTTTCCAAGAAGAAAACAAGCTGCAAGTGGAGTGTCTTCGATGCTCAACATTCTCTTGGGAATAGATCGGTGCTGCCAGGAGCAATTGTGTCTCATTCCAACAGAACCCTAAGTTATCAAACCATTTTCTTAAACATATAATATGAAAAGGGAAACTGAGTCCCAATGTCCAATAAATAGATGTATCAGAAAAGCCATATAAGCCTTATAATCTATAAGCCTATACAATCCATAGTATAAGCAAAAAGGTTATTAAATTCCTGGATGATAATATTGTTCGCAATTATATAACTTTTAAGTTTATTGATTTATTAATCAAATAGTTACTTTTGTTATGAGATTACAATAAATTGTTGTAGGTGTAATAATTGTCCAGAAGGTGTCACAGTTGAAGAGACGCCGGCTGCAGCATGAACAGTCCTGTACCACTTTGTTTTTGCTCATTAGTGCCTAGTTAAATACTGGCAAATATGCTTTGCTTGACCAATTAAAAGCAATTAAATCAATTCCGTACATGGAGCAAGGAGTCCAGAGCTCACAAGCAGGGAGCACAGACTAGAAGCTGCTGCTCATGGCAGAGAAAGTTGTAGGGGAAGGAGGGAGCATGCACAAGCCTGGGAAATTTCCAAGTCATCTCGCTTAGCTCTGCTGTGATGGCGTTTTGCAAAAAGAAAAAGAAATGCTTAGTAGGTGAAACCAAGCCAGCCGGGTGGGAGACCTTCTGGGCCACAGACCTTTTGGGCCTTTAAAACCAGTCCACCCGGTAGGTGTGGAGTTGGGATCCACATGGTCACCAGATGAAGATGGACACTAAAAAGAAACCCCACATAGCTCATAAATGAGTATAATAAAGGGTTATTTATTTAGAGGTAGACTCACAGATCACAGTCCTCTGCACGAACGGGGAGCAGAAACTGAATCCGGCAACCAGAAGAGAGCAAGTGCGTACTTTACATTGGCATTTTTACCCTAAGAGGCCACGCCCAAGTAGGCTGCTATCTTAAAGGCTACTGGCTGAAGGAGCTCCTATAGCAGAGAAACATGAAGTACGATCATCTATTCATGTGTGACCACGAAGAGCAGAGAGTCAGTGGTATACCTTCATGTGTTAGGCCAAATGGGGGTGCTAACATGGGGTTTTCAGGAGTCCCTCAAATCATGTAAACATGGCTGGGTTTCCAAGAGAATTCTGACTATTAGTAGATGCTTGAGGTTGGTTGTCTCAGGCCTAAGGTAGCTGCTAAAGCTGTTGAACGGCTTCCCGTCACTGTGACAGAATACCTAAGATAAACAAAGAAGGGAAGATTTTTGTTTTAACTCAGGTTTCCAGATGTTTTAGTCCAAGGTTTCATGGCTATGTAGCTTTGGACCTTTGGTTGATACAGATCATCATTGTAGGAATTCAAAACAGAGGTAGCTGGTGATCTCAGGCAAACCAGAAAGTGAGAGAGGCAGAGACCTGAATCCTCGGTATACTCTTTAAGAATATGTCCCCAATGACCTTATTTCCTTTTAAGAGGTCCCATCTCCTAAATGGTTCTCTCCCATCCAAGCTCAAGGCCTTTGGGGTTTTAAGATCCAAATCGAAAACTGCTGGGAGGAAACAGGAGCCTACATCTGAGAATCTGTGAGAAGACACAGAACAAGCAAATAGGTAAGATTAAAACTGAGTGCTGAGATCAACATTTATAGAAGATTGTAAAGTACTATATTTATTCAAAATAAGTAGTTATTATTTGTCAGACTGCCTGGGGAATCCTGAAGATTGTTTTGCATATGAGTAATTAAATCACTTTTTAAAATTTATTATGTATACAGTGTTTTGTCTGTCTGTATGCTTGCTGGCCAGAAGAGGGCACCAGGTCTCATTACAGATGGTTGTGAGCCACCATATGGTTGCTGGGAATTGAACTCAGGACCTCTGGAAGAGCAGTCAGTGCTCTTAACCTCTGAGCCATTCTCCAGTCCCTAAATCACTTTTAAAATGTTGACTTAAATGGCTTCAGGTAGGAGTCCGGTGTAAAGACTGGGGAGAGGATAATGCTGGAGTGAGGAGGAAATCACGCTAGCCGAATGGGTACTCCGCTGACAGCCCTTGGTTCAGAATTCCTCCAGGTATTTCTGTCAAGTGCCTTTGGCTCCTGTCTCTATAGATAATTCTTCAGAATGATGGCCATATTGTCTCTTTAAGGAAATTACTTACAAATACATATAAACACATTTAGCTGCAGAGAAAGCTTTTGCGAATTAGTGCCAACCAGCTTAGCACATTAGCTCATTACTATTTTTAAAGCAGACCTCCGGGGAAACCCTTTATTTTTAATTAGGCACAAAAAAGAGGTGCCCAGAATGATGGCTTCCAGGATTCCCTATAGAAAGCCCTTTTTTTTTTTGGTCATATTCCCCATCCCTTGCAACATGATTTAGATATAAAACGGTGTTGCTTAACTTATTCACTTAATAAGAATTCTACTATTTTTAATCACATCCTTCTACCACCATCTTCTAGATGTACAACTCCTTTGCTTCAGTATATTCATGTTAATTTGGTTTGGGAGCAGTGCATTTATAACACGAAACTACAGTTCACTTGGCATGCTGAAGGCCAGGAGCTGCTCCTCTGTGGAGTATGATCAAGGCAGCAGTGGAATCTTGGCTCCTGAAGAGCAGGAGTGTCTGAAGACAGCAACAGTTCAAGAGTTGGGTCCCTTCCTGTGAAAGTTATACTCTCAGTCCTGTGATAGCTCCTGGTTTAAAGCAAGCACCTCTGCTGCCCAGTTTCCAAAACAATGTACACTTTCTTCATTTCCTGAGATTATGACTTGGTTACTTCTCCTTGAAACTCCTGTGCAGGCTAAACCTAGTCTTCTGCTGGCGGGGAAGGACTAGGACTAACAGTTTTGGAGGCTCAGACTATATGGCTTAGCTTAGAAATATTTACCCTTGGGTCATTTTATTAACAATTGTTAACATATTTTTTACATTGAAACCTAAAATAATTTAGTAAACTAAAGAAGTATGTGGGGGGGGGTAGAGATTTTGTCAAGAAAAACTCCTCACAGATATACCCAAAAATGTTTAAATAACAAATTTTCTGAGAAATTCAGCTGTGTAGCTGAGTTAAAATGTCAGTTTAGCTGGAAAGAGTGAAGTCCACTGATTCAAGTGATGATCCACAACTAGGGTTGAAAGTAGGGTGTCCATGAATCTTCCAGGGATCACAACATGGCAATGCTGGTGAGAAAATACACATAACT
This sequence comes from Dicrostonyx torquatus, assembly GCA_028555095.1. Classification (NCBI taxonomy): domain Eukaryota; kingdom Metazoa; phylum Chordata; class Mammalia; order Rodentia; family Cricetidae; genus Dicrostonyx; species Dicrostonyx torquatus. Next base: position 125,860 of record JAQHUG010000694.1, on the reverse strand, counting down.
TGCACACAGAATTCTATGTTTGGCCTGTCTCCTCCCTCCACATACACATTTGTTTTCTGTGTGGTGAGTATCAAATGTTGATCACTCCTCTGTGTAGCCCAAGTACCCACAGGATTTTCATATGCTGGGGTGTAAAAGTTTTATTTACAGATGAAATAATCGTGCTGTCTCCAATCCTCTGAGTCTAGCTTACACAGTTGAAACAGGACTTAATCAAGTTGTTCAGGCCTGCCTTCCGATGCTGGACTCAGGAGTGATCCAGTAATCTGAGTCCCCCAGTTCTCTGGCCATCCCAGGTGGCGGAAAGAAGCCATTTCCTTTCCCTTGGAGGCAACGCTCAGCAACTGGGTAGGACCACATGTTCAAAGGTAGCTTTGCCATCTGCATGGGGGCGGGAGGGTGAGACATGATACAGGCCTGGTAGGAGCCCTTTGAAATGCCAGGACAAGCTGCAGGCTAACTGAGCAGGCAACCATCCATGCAACAGCTGGAACCCATTAAGGTTGGCAATTTTTGCTCAAGGGAAAAAACGTGCCGTTACATAAGCAGGGCCAATGATTTGTCTCACACTTGACCATGTTTGTAAAGGGATGCTGAAGGGAATTTAAGGCAAAGGAGGTGAGCCTTTCCCCTAGGGCTTTGCTGCAAACTCGAGCAACCTGCCTGTGGAAGTAATTAGGTGCTGTGTTGATGGGCTCTCTGTCAACAGCACATCACAATGTCCAGGAAAGGTTGTCCACAGAGTGCAGGCCATTCTGTGAGAATTTCCTTGAGGAAAAATGGCCTGTACATGGGAATGGTATTCAAATAATGTGACTTCCCTCCTGCTCTTGTTGTTATTGGTAGAGCTTGAACACAGGACCTCATGCATGCTGACCATAAGCTGCATCATTGAGTTATATTCCTAAACCACCACAATTATTGCTTTTAAAATTAACACTGGTAACATAATGTTTAATGTTAACATATCAGTACATTATAAGTTTTGTTTAGAAAATTTAATATTTGGGCTGAAGAAATATCCACTCACTAAAGTGCTTGCCTTTCAAATACAGGACTAGAGTTGGATCCCCAGAATGTAGATGGAAAATGTAGGGTATGGTGCCACATGCTTATAATCCCAGAGCTGAGGAGGCAGGGACAGGTAGATCCTTGGCACTCATTGGTCAGCCACCATAGCCTATTTAGAGAATTCCAGGCCAGTGAGTAACTCTCTCATGTCCTCCACAGACACTGTGACCCACACATACTAAATAAATAAAATTTAACTTTAAAAGGGGGAGGGGCAATTGTTGGTGAATTAGGTTGAGGAATTGTTATGTAATGGGGATATCCCTCTATATGCTGGTTAATAAAGAGGCTTGTTTGGCCAATGACCAGGCAGAATAGATGGAGGTAGAAAAATCCAAGTGAAGACACAGAGAAAAAGAAGGCAAAGTGAAGGAGACACCACAAGCTGCCAGGGAAGCAAGATATGAGGTAACAAGCCACGAGCCCACAAGACTTGTTTTAAAATATAAACTAATAGCAATGGGTTAATTTAAGATATAAGAGCTAGCTAGGAATACACCTGAGCCATCAGCCAAACAGTTTGTAATTAATATGTTTCTGTGTGATTACTCAGGACTTGGTGGCCAGGAAACGAAAGTGCAGTCTCCATTAACAGTTATGCCTAAACCCTGGCCTTAGTGGAAGATGGTAGAATTGAGAACATTAAGAGTTCCCAGGTAAAGTTAAAGACCACATTTTCCACTTTCTTTTGATACTGCATCTTTTTGAGAAATTTAGTTCTCTTTTGCTGTTGTACAAATACAAGACTTGTGCCCAGACTGAGTTAAGTAAAAAGGGAAGAGTGAGCAGGGAGCATTCATTGTAGCAGCTACAGAATGACTTTAGAGCCTAGAGTTTGGAAAATTTATTCCCTCAATTATTCCCTCAAGGTATGGCATTCCTGAAACCCACAGTGCACGGGGAGCTTCTTCACTGCTAGATTTCAACTGAAGTCGTCTGATCCTGGGTCCGACAGTTGCCACTGCAGCATCCAGATCCCCAGTTCTCTGACTGTAACAGAGGCAACAGTTTCCTTAGGGCACTAGGTTATCTCATTATTCTGAAAATCATTCTCTGAAATCCAGCCTACAGTCTGTTCTTCTAGCTATTCCAATGATTCCCTGAGTTGGATTTCTTTCTGCACGAAAACAGTAGGACACTATCTCCTACAGGCAACCGATTTCTGCTTAGTTCACTGTGGTCTAACTCTTGGTAAGGCTGTAAGGTATCTTTTGTGATCATTTGCATTGGAAAATATGTACGGTCCTTTCCCTGTGAACTTCACAGTTGTCATTGGTGGCTGGGTATTTTTTCCTACTTTTAAACACAGTAAACCCTTCTCTTAATTCGTGAGTTCTAACTCTGTCTTAGAGCAATGTAGTCAAGGCTGCCATTTCTCTGGAGAACTCCACTGAGTAGATTGAGACAGATTCCAAGGTTTTAAAATGGCGTATCCTTGTTTATGTCAGTACTCATCACAGTCACTGACTGATATACATGTTGGGAGTCCTTTAAAAAATTAACTTTCAGAAAATAAAGAAGTCCTCAGAATTTCTGAATGTTTTCATAGAATCATGAAAAATTACATTATCACTTTATGAATCTATGGACCTTTTGACAGAGGGCTTCTGCTTTGTGGGCACATAAATGAGTTCCAAATCATAGGTCATGTCCTTGTACCACCAAAGAAACTCCTTTGGAAACCAACAACCTAGATCTCTCCTTGAGTATTAAAGAAAAAAGCATACAAAATTTATAACTCTGGACTTTTTTATAACAGAATTTAATAAGAACCACAATAAAACTCTCATTAATTATAATTATTTAGTACTTCATTAAATAACTTGTGCTATTTTTGGAACATAAAAAAAAACTAATGTCCAGTAGAAACACTACATATAGTTCCAACTTTCACATATAGGCACAAAGGGATACCAAGTGTGGTGAGTCCTGGGCTGAATTCTAGTGTATAATGGTATGAGAGTCAACTGCATAACAAATACTGAAGATAAATTAAGTTAGAAGATGAAGAGTTTGTTTTGGATCACATTTCCAGCCAGTTGACCCTATTGTTTTATAACCTGTGGCCATTAGGGAGGGAGCAAATAACAGAGGAAGCTGCTTACCTCATAGCAGCCAAGAAACAAAAAAGACTAAGGACTGGGGTCTTAGTAGCCCCTTCCAAGGTACACCCATTGTGACCTCACTGCAAGTATTTGATTACCTTTCTCATTCTTGTTTTTTCTTCCCCCCCCTTTTTTTTATTTGGTCTGTGTTTTGATTGGATTTATAGGTTTAGAGGGATGATGGCTGTAAAACTAGTACAAATTTAATGTAATTTACTTTTAAAATGCTATTAATTGAAACCTCTACTTCCTTTTAGTTTAGTTTTTATTTTCTCATGAGATATGATGTCTTTTGTCTTCACAGGGTGACTCTTACATAAAGGGGACAGACACACAGAGGAGCTTTGAGATTGCTGTAGAGCTACTTAGTGGTACGTTTACCAATAGAAACAACTTCTAAAAAAAAACAACTGAGAGAAAGGTTAGAAATTCAAGAAAGAAATTGAATCAGTTTTCATATGATAACATGTCTGAGAAAAGGTGTTTCTGTAAATTAATTTATTCTTCAGATGAAAAAGACTGTTATGAAAACACTTAGCATTGTACAAAGGCACATTGCTGAGTGATAATCACTTTGGTATGATGCTCATGTTGTGTTTGGGGTGAAAACCTGAAGAAATTGATCTAGAGTTATTTCCTTAAAGAATTATGGCTAAATGTTTGATAAAGTTCATGAATTTGAAATCATGTGATTTGGAGAATGTGTGTTCTTAATTAATTAAATAATGCACCTTTATTTAATTTCCAATCCCTTAGCTGAAAACTGACTGATAGAAAGGGTAGGAAAGGAACCTCTGAGTAGCTAAGTCTCTTTGAAACACAATTGTCTGAGAAGCATTCCATTCAGCAGAATCCTCAGGTCTCTAGATGCTAGGCTTTCCTGAAAGGGACACCTGCCACTTTGACCCAGATGTTTAACTAATCAGCCCTATTTTATGGTGAGTTTTAAAAGTAGAATTAAATAAAACCAGAAATAAGAAGACAGAAAAAATTTTTTAAAAACTCAAATATGTTATTTTTACCTCATTTTTATATTTTTCACTTGAAGATGCAGAAAAAGGCAGATAAATGTGTTGTAAAGTGGATGACACATTTTTTTTCTTATCTTTAGAAAAACCAGCTAGGCAGTGTGCCACTAAAATTCCAAAATAAGATCAGTATTTTAAAATGATGTCCCCAAACTGTTTATTAACCACACTCTGCTTTTGACTCAGTGTAGAAAACTAGCCAGAATGTGCCTTATAATGAGAAACACTACCTTCAAGAGTACAAACACCTCCTAAATTTTGCCAATTAGCAAGAGATGACAAACGACTTCACTATGGTAGCCATAATGTAGTATATTGGGGCTGTTAAGGCAGAAAAAGAAATGATTGAGTTTCACTTAAAATCACACATTGGACAGGGAAAGAAAAAAAGAAAGAAGTGGTAAGAAGGTGTTTATCTCTTTCCCCATTGTTTCATCCAACTCTCTCTCTCTCTCTCTCACACACACACACACACACACACACACAGAGAGAGAGAGAGAGAGAGAGAGAGAGAGAGAGAGAGAGTTTTGCGAACTATAAGATTCATTATACCATTGCTATTACCGTTTACTAAACTAGGTGGCTAACCTTCTCAAGACGCCTTCGTGAACAAGTTATAGTATATTTTGAAACCAGAGTCCCTGCTGCTCTTGTTATGTCTTTATCCTACACTGGCTGCCCATAAAACTGAGGTTCTTACAGATGCGATCTAACTCTCCTTCTCCCCTGTATCTCAGACGCCTTTGTGTTGAATAAAATGGTCCTTGAAATTTTTATTTCCTTAGAATTCTTTAATGAATTTTGAAGTAGATCCCATGAAACAGACTTGAAAAACCTGGTCCATTTACTCTAATTGTTCCTTACTCAAAACAAACTCATTTTCTAACTGGTATTTCTTTTTCCCTTCCAACCCATTAAGTATTCTAATTTAAAAAGCTTTTAAAACTGAACAGAATTGCCAGGTAATCACTATCCTTTCCTCGTACCTACAAAATGCTGGCTCCTTTGTATGAATTTTTTTCAAGGGAGTAATGGCTTAAATTAGCCTGAAATATATTTTATCCCATATTTTGTTTTGTGATATGATTCTTATGGCAAGAGAGCAGCCTGTGGAGAAAGGAATGTGCTTTCAGGATGGGGAAGACAGAGAAAGAGGCTGAACGTCTAAGGATGGGTCCATGTACTGTCATCTATGCCTAGCAGTCAGTTGCTTTTCCTGGCTTTATTCCCTGCCACCCAGAGCAGCCAAGACCATTCCAAGATACTGAAAGGGACACTGAATTAAGCAGAAAAGAAACAGATATGTGAACCTGACAGCTGGTTTTGACTCCCACCCACTGAGAGGGAGAAGAAGTTTATTGTTTCAGTTGATACCTGGTTTTTGGTGATATATTGTTTATTGCTGTTATTTTTAGAGTTATTCAGTTACTTTATTTTGAAAGTTGAGTGTGAGAAAAGTCCTTCTCATTCCTTGGAACAAGTCCACATCTCAGCCTACAAGCAACAGCAACTGTTCTGTATCACTCTTTTTTTTTTTTTTTGTCCCTGCATGTGAATGAAGCCTCAGGAAGGAGATTTACCCAACAGCCCCAAGAACTGGATGTCATTCACACCCGGGGCTGCACTCTTCTCCAGAGGCGGTGTGTTTATAATTGAAAAAATCAGAGTGGTATAATAAAATCTGAACCTCTAAGCAGACAATACCATGAAGCATATGTCATGCCTCTAAATTTTCTTCTCTGAGGGCTAACCATGGATGACTCACACCTTTAATCCAGCACTGGTAAGGCAGAGACAGGAAGATATCTGTGAATTTGAGGGCCAGCCTGGTTTACCTATATAACTGAGTTCTTGCTCACCTATATAGTGAGTTCCAGGATAGTCAGAGCTACATAGAGAGCAACATCTCAAAAAGGATGTACTTAAGGGATATAAATTTTCAAAAATCTATGTTTAATTTAAACAAATTATTGGATATAAAATATTTTTATTTTATTTTGGAAAATGTCTGTTGGTCTGACTTTTACATCATTACTTGGGTTATTGATCTCCTTATAAATTATCTATAAAGCTCTTTGTTCATAAATTGTCCTTTCAGTTATAGTATTCTGATAAATTCTATATAGATAAATGCTAACTTTGGTTTTAATTTACCATCACTTCCTCTATCTCATCAAACATATGAACTATTTAAAATTCTTTGCATGTCATACCAATATTTAGGTCAATAAAGTTTCCACAAGTTTTTTTTTCTCTTGTTTAGTTTTAAATTATATGGATTTGTCTCTTAGAATTACTGGTGATTTTTAAAGCTTAAAACTAGAACACTGTATTTTAAAAATTACTGCTTGTAGGAGGCTGCTAGTTAGTTCCCGATTGCTCAGTTAGCTGAGGCCCGAAATAATCACACAGAAACTGTATTAATTAAATCACTGCTTGGCACATTAGCTCTAGGTTCTTATTGGCTAATCTCTTACATATTAATTTAATCCATTTCTATTAATCTGTATATTACCACGAGGTCGTAGCCTACCAGCAGAGTTTCAGCACATCTATCTCTGGCAGCGCCTCCATGGCATCTCTCTGACTCCGCCCTTCTTTCTCTCAGCATTCAGCCTAGCTTTACCTGCCTACCTAAGTTCTGCCTTGCTATAGGTCCAAAGCAGTTTCTTTATTCATTAATAGTAATCGCAACAAACAGAGGGAACTCCCACATCAACTGCTGGTTCCACTAATCTTTAGCATAGAAGGTCTATTCTTTCCTTGCTAAATGGAATCATAAGGACTGAAGAGAAGGCTCAGTGGTTAGGAGTTCTTGCTATGCAAACATGGGGATTAATGGTTCCTCAGCACACATGTAAAGGGTGCATTTAACTACGAGTTTGTGTAACTATAGCAGTTCAGGTGGGATGACAGGAGCATCTCTGGGCATCCCTGGTTAACAGGTCTAGTTTTAAAAGAAAGTGGTTGGCTCCATGCTCAGTGAGAGGATGTCCTCCTCTGGCCTCTCCATGTACAAATGCTTACACGCACACATACACACTGAATGACAGGTCACGTATATCAGTTACTTGAAGATATCTGGGCATGAGAGCTTGGTGACAACCCTTTCCAAGAATCAAAGTGATTCTATTAGCAGCAAAGCTAAAGAAGTGGTTTCAACCTACTGTAGTCACCTAGGACTTTTGTCTTTTCTTATCTCTTTTTCTATGTCTGTTACTATGTTAAGGATCCTAATTGGGAAGCAAACACCATTGTCTTCTGTTTGTTTTTGTTTGAGTTTTTTGAGATGGGGTTTTTCTGTGTAATAGCCCTGGTCCATGGCTGTCCTGACCTAGCTCCTGTAGACCAGGTTGACCTCAAACTCACAGGGATGGGCCTATCTCTGCCTCCTGAGTTTTGGGATTAAAGGGGTGTGCCACAATCACCTAGCTGAAAACACCATTGTCTTTAACATTCAATTTTCTGTGTGTTGAAGCTTTTAACAGTCATTCTTTTGAGGCCATGGCCTACTGTCCTGAGGCTGACACCTTCCATGGGTAAGAGCTATTTGTTTTGTTTCAAATAATACCTTTTGCTAGTGGCTCACTTGTTATGAATGTGTAGAGGACTGATCACTCTGCCAATGGACACTGGGCTAGACTTACAGAACCTGGCTTCCTGCAGTAGAAATGAAATGTTAAATAATCTTTATGTATTTTAAATTAGTTAATTAGATATAGGGTACTGATCCAGTGTTAGAAAGGGACCAAGCTACATCCCAACCTAAAACGTTGAGTAGTCTATGGGAGTTCATGAACTGTAGTTAATGAACACTGTGGTTCATAAACAGTTTACACTTATTCTAGCTCTCCAATTTTATAAAAATTAAGCATTATTCCTGTGTCTAGTATAAGAGTAGAGAAAAGGTACAAAAGCAGCATAAACTGTGGAGCTTTGTTTGTGAGCAGGTATACCAATACAAGCCTAGGGTTAAGCTTGACCCAGAATTAAGGCCCAATGTAAGCTATTCTTGAAGTGCTGACCTGAAATTACACTGCAGGTAAAGAGGAGGCAGATGTTTAAAACCTAGGATTGGGGGCTCATGGCTCAGTCTTTAGGGAAAAGAGAGCTTTTTTCAGGCATTGACTAAGCTAGCCAGAACTTAAGGATAGACTACTATTGCAGGCTGAGTGCCTAGATTTCACCAATACCTCGCCACTAGCCCAGCTCTACACAAAATACTAAAAAGAAAACTCCAACACAAGGAAGTTGGCTACACCAACAAAAACACAGATAATTGATGTCTCATAGCAGCAAATCCCAAAGAAGGAAAAAATGCATAAATTAACATCATCAACAATGAAAACTAAATTAACAGGAGATAGCAATCATTGGTCATTAATATCCCTTCATGTAAACAGACTTGGGGACCTTGGGGAAGGGTTGAAGTGGGGAGGAAGATGCAGGAAGGGGAGCAGAGAAAAATGTAGAGCTCAATAAAAATTAAAAATCAATAAAAAACCCTAAATCAAATATATATAGTCAGCCTTGAGCGAAAACCATGGAGAGTACCAATACAGGCTGAGGAACAGAAAGTATGGATTTTTGTCTTGAGTTTTGTTAAGTGTTTTTGGCCCTGATAATCTTGAGATCTAATCTCATAGGCCATGCTGGCCTAGAACTTGTGGTAATACTCTGGTCCTACTCTTCTTATTTCTGGAGGAGGGGTTCAATCCTGGATTTGCCTGTCACCTATTATGTAGCATACATTATTCTCATTACCCTAAAATTGCTATATTTCATATGAAAAAGAAACCTGGATGAAGGGGTGTGGTCTTGACCAT